>JABSMS010009646.1:0-13879 GCA_018902275.1 Aleiodes sp. PSUC_FEM 10030003
TCAGTGGCAAGGTAACTTATAATTGGTAGAGCTTATTTCCATAAATTTAACCGAAGACTGTTGGTCCATAAGCGGCTGCTACAAATGGAGATGAATATGCTGTGGGTGCTAATGGTGCTGCATAAGTTGCAGGTGCTGCATAAGCTGCGGGCGCTGCAAAAAATGGGGCAGAGTATGCTGCAGGTGCAGCAACAAATGGAGCAGCAAGTGCCCTTGTATTTATGTCAACTCTCGATGCAAATGGAGGGATATTTTGTGGTACAGCTTTGGCGTAACCAATTGCAGCTGGAGCGACTAATGGAGCTGATACGAGTGGAGCTACCGGAGCAATTCCTCCCATGGCCACGCCGGAAATTGCCACCAAAACAACAATTTTCATCTGTGAAAGAGGAGAAAAAAATTGATTATCCGTGAAAAAAATTAAACGCTAAAAAGTTTCGTTTTTTTTTTTTTTTTTATAAAGTTTCGTTATTCAATTACCAAAAGATTGAATGCCATCTTGTTTAGATTATTCTCAGAGTTGCTCAGAAGCTACTGTGATACAATTCACTGCTACTCAGTGACTTTTATACTATTGATTCTGATGAAATACTTTCATGAATAACGTGATTGTACTGACAATGAATTGGAGAATTGTTATGCAGTCAATGAAAGTCAAATTTCACGTCTTTGACAATTTAGTCTGACTTGATAAACTTCAGACAGTGGCGTTATATCACTTGAATCGTTTGACCGAAAGATTTTCAGTTATTATTATTTTTCAGTCAATTGGAATATGATATTTTCATAATCCAGTCATAACAAAATTTATAATCGGCAAGGAATTAAAAATTCTTGTGATGGTAAAATACATCTATATAGATGGGAAATGACTGTAATTGAATCTCTTTTATTTGTGACGGTAATTTTTTTATTTTCAAAGTGCAAAATTCGATTTTTTCTAATTTTGATGATTTTATAACGAAAAAAAAGTTTCATCTATATTGTTGAAAAATGACGATCATGAACGTTCTTTCGTTTATACCCTGAGAAAAAAAATAGTAGCATTTAATAATTCGGTTTTTTTGGTACAAAAAACGACTGAAACAAGTAATTTTGTTATTCGTTCGAAAGCGACGTATTTTCTGCTAGTAAATCTGCATTGTTGCAAGGAGGGAAGTGAAAATGTCATTGTTTCAATCATTTTTTGTCGCATGAAAACTCTTTTACTGAACCATAGTATTTTTTTTCCTCAGTGTAATTGAGTGAAAGATACATCTGACGATGCCACGGGCTAGATCACGTTCCTTAGTTTATGTAAAATACAATATAGATATAGTTATCATGATCAACAAGAGAAGATATGAACTGAAGAGGAAGTAATAGGATATTGTCGCAATGTTCTTTCAATATTTTTCTTCTACCTGTCCAATCACGGATTGGTTACGAGAGTCATATTACTAATCAAATTTCTAGCCTAACATTGATCAATAATAAAAATGTTCATTTTCATGGAAACAAAGCTTTTCACACGATATTACTCGGGAAAAATGAATCTATTGTTATCTGCGTTTCCTCATTGGCTTCACCCCCTACAATAGGAGCGGATCTATTGTCATCTTCGGGTGAATAACAATTCTATTCGCTCAGAGTGGAGACTAGAATAGGCGTTATTATGACGAGGGTGTCCAAAGGTCACATAGAAAATAAATAATTCACTTCTTTTAGATTGATAATATGTTGTAGAACATTCCTCATAATTCGGAGAGAAGAACAAATAGAAACTGGAGAGATATTGGAAGAGTAGGGGAGAGAGCAATTCTATTGAGTAATTAAAAACAGAAAAAATTATTTTCTTTGGACTAAAAGAGCCCATCGAGCCACTATCAAAATCCGCTTGTTTATTCATTAAAATAATTAAGAAAATAAAAAATAGGAAAATGGATAATGAATCAATCGATATTCAAATTGAAAGTAATTAAAGATCTGTAAGTGAAAGGATATATAAAAAGCATTTTTGAAACTGATAAGTTGTCTATAAGCTTTTATTCGTGGGCGAGAGAGAGAAAACGGGAGAGAGATAATACGATAGTTATCTTTACGGTCGGATATTTTTCAATATGAAAATACGGACGTTGATATCCCTTTATTTTTCATCAGAATTTGATTTTATTTTTCATTGGAAAATAGTAGATTAACACGTATCAACATTTCTATGGATAACTGTCCATAAACTCATTCATTGGTCGTTCCGTCACGTTCATAAGGATGTCGTAGTTTCCTACAAACTGACGTACATGGATGGAGTTCATAGGATGTTTTACAATGAATTTTTTATGAAATTCTATGTCTATTTGTAAAGACAGTTAGATTGTTTTAAAGAGATTTGAGCGAATTTATGGTTAAAATTATTTTCCAACTTTGAGATTTCAAATTTAATGGTCAGTACAAAGAACGTTTCATGAAACTACTTTAGAAATTTGAAAGGGATTTACCGGCTGGTTTCTTAGAAAAAAAGCTTTTGAAGTTAGAATTTTCGAACGTACTAATATACTTATATACAATATCTCATATATATAGATATACCAGAACGTGCAAAACCATTAGCTTTGAAAGCGTTTTCCTAAGAAACTGGGCGGTGGAACATTCTTTAATTTCTAGAGTTGCTTGATGAAAGATTCTTTCTGAAAATTACAGAATTTGAAATCTTAAAGTTGGAAAATGATTTTAACCATAGATCGGCTCAAACCTCCTTAAACGATTAAAAAAAAAGTTCATCCATATGAGAATATTACCATAAATTTGTCGACAGAAAATCAATCTATGGAAAAGTCCGGAATTCTCATGGGTTTGTCGATGAAACTAGCCATAAATGCGCAGAAATTGTCGTGTGCCAATTAATACTTCCATTTTGTGGAATTTCTTCATCGCCAATTGATAATGACCGATAATAATGATGAATGAAAAGATTGATTAAAAAAATAAGAAAATCATAACAGATATAAATTTGATCAAGAAAATTTATTACAACAAATCAAAAAACAAATGACAAGAATCCATAAATTCAACATGATGACTACGTTCACTTGAAGAAAACTGGAGCACCTGCAGCATAGGTGAATGGTGCATTGTATGCAACAGGACTGGCATAAGCTGGTGCAGTGTATGCAAATGGAGCAGCTGCTACACGTGCAGCAACAGGAGCAGTGTAAGCCAATGGTGCGGCAGCAAATGTATTGTAATTCCTAGCAATCACTTGGCTACTCCTAGCTGTGACAATTGGAGCTGGAGCAACTGCAACTGGTGCCGCTACAAGTGCTTCGCCATGTAGTAATCCAGCTGAGGCAACTGCCAGAACAGCGAAGAAACACTGTAAAATAAAAAAAAGTTTGAAATTAATACTGATATTTTTTTTAATTAATCAATGCTCCAATGAAAAACATTCTTACAGCCAGTTTGAACATTTTGAGGATTGTTTTTTGTGCCTTTCTTCGAGAAGTGAAGAACGAGTGAAGAGTCAGTGAATTGGTCAAGTATTTTATACTCACCTGAATCCGCCCCGCCATTTACTCCAAGGTATCTCTCTCTGTCTCTCCATTTGCAATAATACAATACGAAATTACAAAACTCATCGTACGTATTCCTGACCAGTGTGACAATGTGAAAGTATCACAAATACTCTACGTTCAAATTGCATTTTAATCCATCGAAATCTATCTTTCACCTTGAGAATTGTTTAATTCACAATTCCAATGCCATTTTATAGTTAGGAAACTTCATTTATATTCCACGTAATTTGAAATATTTCAAACTACGAGTGAAAAAATTATTTCAAAACCCTTGACATTTCATTGCCAATATGAGAATGTACTGAATTAACTAATAAAAACCAATTAATCCCTTTGGGATCAAGCTCCTAACAATTTCTCTTGGGCTTGAAAATAATCACAAGTTCAATTACATGCGCATAGTTGTTGTATACGTCATTTAATACTTTGATGAAATTTTCTATCCTCATCCACAAAATCTGTACAATGCAATGACCTTGAATACATAAACAAAGCTCATCCTGTAGTCACCCTTAGGTATCTGTGACAATAATTTGAATTACGTAATTCGGTGATTGGTTATATAACTGAGTTAAATTGATATGCGCATGGCAAGGTTACGCGGCGTCCACTGGGACTTTGTTATGTACGAAAAAATTTTCTTAATGTGATGACGAAAATGAAAACATGCTTGTGCCCTAATAATTTATCGACCTGATCAATAATGACAATATCATTCAGTAGCTATATGCGGTACTGAACTAATAAAGAAGCCGTGGATGTAATTCAATGAATAGAAAAAATAAAATACCATTACTACTTGGGATACCTACCTCATGCTGTACGCTTGTATTCCCCCTTTGGTGGGAATTCAAGAACAAAGAGAAGTGGTGTGGGTTTTGGATTCTTGTACGTGGTAACTTGGGTGGTACCAACTGGTTTCTTTCAACGTAGTAGAAAAAATTTTCACCGAATGACCCTGGAGGGTTTGCTAGCTGTGGGGGTATAAATTCTATGGATTTTCAATAGGATCATCACAGTTCTCATTCGACTCTTTCGCAGTACGAAGCACAATCAAACAATCCTAATCAAGATGTTCAAACTTGTAAGTATACAAAATTTCTTATTACTTTCAAAAAATTAGATGAAATTTGTTCGTTGAAAATTTGTTTGATAATTTCTGTGGAGATTATTTTTTTGTGATTAATAATTTCTTAATAATAATTTTTTTAAATCGTTTTCAGGGAGTTTTCCTCGCTCTTTTGGCCCTCAGCGCTGCCGCACCCAATCCAGCACCAGCACCAAAACCAGATCCAGGTTTTGTTGCTGCCGCTTATGCACTTCCAGCGGCACTTCCGGTAGCATCCAGTAGCCAGGCATTCGTTAGAAATTACAACACTCTAGCCGCTGCACCACTTGCATACACTGCACCACTTGCTTACAGCTCATACGCCTACGCTCCTGCTTACTACATCTAAATGAAATTTTAATATGGACCAAATCAGCTCATTCATCACTGGAACTTCATTTGCATCGATTGAAAATGATTTTTTTTTTTTATTTGAAAAGAATAAGGAAACAAAAAATAACGAAAAAAAAGTTGAAATTATGAATTAGCAATTTAAGATGGCAAAGAAAATAAAATAAATAGTTCATTCAATTTCCCATAATCTTTTGTTTATTATTCTACAAAACTTAAATCCTCATACTTTAAAATTAAGGAGTATAATCTCCGTTGTCTGATCGAATACTGAGTTACATCCTGCTTTAGTAGGTAGAAGAAGTTTTTAATCAGTTTCATCAAATTAAGAAAGAGGGGAGAATAGGGAAGGAAAAACATTGAAAACACGCACATTCAGATCATTGACGTCATCCTTTAGAGCGGAATTGTGGAGGCTGTGCGGTGGCCGATCACAAAAGAGAAGGTAAAGGCATATAATTTTCCCAAGAGGGGTTGCCCGTATCTGAGGAGAGTGGTTACTTTCATAGTTGGCCATCTTTGGGTCGTCGACACACACCGGGTAAAGGACTGAATGGACCTTGAAGTACTGCCGTGAGCAAATGTGCTCGAGTTCTTTCAAATGCCCCATACACTTTAGTCTTTTCCTTAATTTTTTCCTTCTCATTCCTTCACTCTCTTTGTTCAAGTTCAAGTTCATACATACATGTAGATGTAGGAAGTACAACCAGTTTGTGGAGCATTTTTTTTCTATGTTTTTACGACGAACTTCGAGAGGATATGATTTATGGAAACACCTACGTGTGTATTTAGTAATTCGTGGAATTGACAGATTCCTTATCGAGATTTCGGGTTTTAAATCCGGGTGTCCGTCATCGTTCTAAAAATTGTTTTCCCTGTCGGAGAGAAAGAAAAGATTGAAATGGAGGATTAGTTTATGAAGATTGATATGATGACAGAAAATTTTTGAGAATTTTTTGAATTGGAAAT
Organism: Aleiodes sp. PSUC_FEM 10030003; assembly: GCA_018902275.1. Lineage (NCBI taxonomy): Eukaryota > Metazoa > Arthropoda > Insecta > Hymenoptera > Braconidae > Aleiodes > Aleiodes sp. PSUC_FEM 10030003. The sequence goes on from JABSMS010009646.1 coordinate 5,977, forward strand.
TTGAACTTTGCACAAGAGTGCAAAGTTGCATAAGAGTTTCTATTTGATTCGAATTAATTTAAAAAGTTTGTATTAACGTGAATAGTGAAGCTATGTACATATTTACAAGCCTTATAATTATATAATTTTCCATAGTTTGATGGGCTTTAACATATATTTCACTTGAGGATTAATGTTGATTTGTCTTGATTACTGAAAGATTAGTGGGAAGATTTTTGGGATAGGGAAAATTATTATTGAAGAAAAGCCCTATTTCCGAGTTTCTATTTATTATAAACATCAAATAGTTTCTTTACTTTACTATCAGCATTTGAGAGCATTACTATCACATCAATCGAATTCCCAGACAAAGGAGTATTGATCACCCTCTGCAGCATACAAAGAAAGAATTGATAAAAAAAGTCTGAATTGCAAGGATGATTTCTTTTATTTTTCCGTAACTCGAGCAAACGAACTTCACTAACCACGCCTGTATCACAAGGCATAAAATGTCCTTGACGCTCATCGTTCACCAGTGTTTGTGACCGCCTCATTTCTCCTACCTCTACCATAAGACCAGAATAGTGGCTACTTTTTATTCGTTTTTAAATTTGTTTTTGTTTTTCCAAACACAACGTGACTGGTCGACTATTGGTTGAGAGCTCAACCTGTTGAAAAAAAACGAAATAAATGAGAAAAAAAAATCGAAATGTGTGTGCGTTTGTTGGATAGTTACCTATCCAACCCTACTCCTGCAATTTTACGTGAGAATACTGAGGAAGATGCTCGCACTTTTGGTATATAAGCTTGCCAAGAACTTCAATTTGTACGCATTACCCGTTCGTACAACAGTAAAGCAATCCCAATCAACATGTTCAAACTGGTGAGTCAATATTTTCATTTATTAATAATAAAAATTTTCGAATTTTCATGAGAAATTCCCTTAAGAAATTTCAAAATTAGTAAAACTGATATAGAGATGAATATTTGATAATTGAAATTGAAAATTGATTCAAATATTTCACAATAAAATATTATTTGAAGAATTTTTCCGAAAAATTTATTGACTTTATTTTCTTGACTATTTCAGATCTTCCTCGCCGCCATTCTGGCTTTCGCCACTGCTGCACCACAACCTGGCTACCTTGCTGCTGCACCATTGGTTTCTGCTTATAATGCACCACTCTACAATGCACCCTTGGCATACAGTGCCTACAATGCCTACAGTGCACCATCTTACGGATACGCAGCGTCATACAGTCTCCCTTATGCATACGCTGCTAAACCTACGTACTATATCTAAAGTGAAATTGGCAATGTCTCCGTTAAATTCAAATGATCAAAAGTGACCTGCAACCCATCAACATTATTTTCAATAGAAACGATTCCAAAAAAATTTCCCTACAATTTAAATTCCAACAGAAAAAGTATTTTCATAATTCATCAAAGGATTATTATTATAAAATTTACTCTCAAGTAATTCATATTGTGTATTTGCTCAAAATTTACGATTAAATGGCTTTCAATATATATTCATCGTTGCGTAGTTCATTATCAATCCATTGTCCATTATCTGTTATTCATTCTCTGTTGGGATAGGTCGTCTCCTTAGATATTTATTCAAAATCAGTGATGGTGGAAGTAACGTCAATGCAGAGAAGGAAACTGTCATGGAGGAACGCAGATTGGCATAGAATGTCGGAAAATTTTGATGAAGCCAGAAAAAAAGTTATTATGAAGTCATAAAAGTATAGTTTTACCAATAGTTATTCACAATAAAAATCAAACTTTTTGACATTTACAATAATTTATTGTACATTCATGTTGCTTCTACACAACACAAACTTTTATTCCAATGAATTCATTTGTTTCACAAGAAAGTTGTATGGTGGTGAACAAATGGCGAACTTTTGAACACTGGTGCTGAATAAGTTGGAACCAAAGGCGAGGAGACAATCCGTGCAGAGTAGGTTGATAACAAAGGCGGTGAAGCAAGCGGGGCTGGATACGATGATACGAAAGGCTGAGAGAAGTGTGGAAACACTGGTGAAGAGTAGCTTGCGATAGTTGGGTTGTAAGTTGTTTTGACAGCTGGTGCATCATAAGTCTTGATAACTGGAGTTGGTACGGTTTTCAAAACAGGTGCTTTATAGTTCGTGAAAACCGATGCAGAATAAGCATCAATTACTTCACCGGATGCAACTGGTGCGAGATGTTCACCAGTGAGAAAACCTGGTTTGGGCGCAGCATATGCACAAGCCAACATGGCAGAGACCATAATCTGCAATGAGAATGTAGCAAGAAAATATAATGTTTTTTTAAAATATATTATAAAGAAAAAGAATCAAGTTGATTTACCAATTTGTACATGGTTGAGTGTTTGCTCAGTTGAGTTCTTGAAAGAATTTAACGTGAGGTACTGATACTGTTTCCACCAAAATCCGAAACTTTTATACTAAAGCGAAAGTTCATCTTAATTCAATCATTCTCTCGTTTAATGCCAACTAGAATCTGTTCTGATTACATCACATTCAAATAATGTATTTCAGTAGCTATAAAGATCACTCTGCCGATACTGATTTATTATCGTAATAAATGAGGATGGAATAAATTTAACGGGACCTTCGTCGCAGTATCCTAAAATTTCGCGTAGCATCTTGCATTAATTCGAAAAATACTATCAATTAAAAAACTCGTTGTTTTCATTCGTTAAATTGAGAATTCCCGAGAGCTTAACGTATAGGGGGAGGTTGGAAAAAATGACTCACATATTAGTTGTTAATTGGAATTTAATTGTTGAGCACAATGAGAATTGATTGAAACGAGTGTGAGAATTCGCGATAAGATATTTTGAATGATTTCGTTTGGATGTTGAGGAAATTCCAAATAACAAACCTGCATTACGAATATCTTTTGGGGATTATTTGAAAATTCTAGTATTCGATTTTCTATAATTTTTATTTTTTTTTGTAAATTTGGAAGTAAAAAAAACCTTAACTTTCTGGGGAGAACGCTCGAATTTTCAAAAAATTGCTGCTTTTCCCTACTACTAAAAGCAACAGTGTGAATTTATATTAGAATGCTTGCATCAAAGAAGAACATGTTTCTTTAAATATTATACGGAAAAAATTCACTCTCAATTTCTTCATTTAAATAAACGACAGAGTATTTAAAAAATTTGGAAACTCCTATGTGAAAAAATTCCTTCAAGAAATCAAATTCACCCCATCCCACTGAAAAAAATGAATATAATCATTGCAATGATCCAATGTGATATGATCATTACGTAAATTACTCGATCAGTTGAAATAACAGGTACATAAAACTTGTACGTATTCAAATTGTACTGACGCACAGGAAAAAATTCTGAACAATTACTATTCAAACTGACATTATTTTCGGTATGATCGAATTTCATCCTCTGTTGGCAGCATGCGTAAGCATGATGCAACCATAACGAATGCTGCAAAACGTGATACTTCAGCCTACAAGTTGGAAAAAATTGTTCATTCCACCAGCCATATTACGTGAATTAGATACTGGTATATTCAAATTTATTGTGGGAAACAAATTAATAATTTTGTGTCCTTCTGTGGCGATATTTTTGTATTAAATAGAAGTTCTTTACTTCAAATATAAATATAAATTGATAACCAATAATTTATGATGAATTTCTTCACATTATAAAGACGATACATAACATGTACTGGCGAAACTTGTGAGCTTTGCCGGTTCTCGATATAACTCAGGATTCACGACGCGGACGTGTTTGCTGGAGAATCCCAAGAAACCCATGAGGCGTGGGTGGGAGTGAATCCCATTTCGTTATGCATGGGTCTGATCTATATATGTTGAAAAAATTGAATTCAAATAAAAATGAAGAATTTCAGTTATAATACTATACAATGAAATTCCAAACAATGACTATTGAAACTGACTTTATTTTCGGAATGATTGAATTTTTTTTTACATTCACAGTATGCAAAAGTACGATGCAACCACAACAGTATTGCCAAGTGAGATGAATTGAATATTCATCTGAAAGAAACATGGATCAAATACACTCGATAAATGCTAATTCAAAAATCGCGTAACTCTCAATCAATGTCCAGTTTAGTAGTAAAAAAAACTTTCGTAGGAGAGACACTGTCCTTGAAAGTATTTCCCTATTAATCAAAGATGGATAAGAAATAAATATTTTCGTCAGCAGCAAATAACGTCTGCGCTAAATTTATCTGATATTTCGGATTGTCTATTGATATCGTCGCCCTAGAGTCAAAAGGGCGTAAGTGCCATTTTTTAGAAATCGACAAAAATTGAATCTACTCATTTCTTCATAAAAATACTAACTTATGCCCTTTTATCATTCAACCATAAAAAATGGCACTTACGCCTTTTTAATTCTACATCGACGATATGTATCATGAAGAAAAAAGAGAACTAGACACATTTGAATATCTATCCCTCTTTACCTCATAATACTAACTGCGAATGAAATGGACAGTAGTGAGATTGGTCCCGAGTGGTACAGCGCTGACGTATTTGAATTGGGAAGAGTTGACGTCAAAGGACAGTGTGACGAATCTGATCCATTTTAAGAAGTTATGAATATCAAATATATTTCGAGCCTATGGATTCCCCACAGCGAAATCCGATCAGATGATAAACTCTCAACAAATTTGAAATAATTATAAAATATTGAGAATTAGTCATACGCATGTAGAGTACGTCCGTCATATATTTTGCAATTAATCAGCTTAATGAGGATTTCCTGAAAAATTCATTTGGTTGAAATATCCCAGTTTAATGATCGTAATACTTGATCATTACGGCTTACGTAAACTCTAATACAAGTTCGATCGTCATTACGCATCATAGATAAACTAATAATAGAAAGCAAATGAAAAATGCACTCGGTATTAGATCATAATTGTTTTTATCATTAATCTATTGGTAAACGATTATCGAGATAGCCTATTCTTTCTTCCTCTTCTTTAACTGCGTTTTCTACTTAGCATAAACGATTGATGAGGAAAGCCAAAATTTATCTGGAATAACAATTACCTACCTTTCACCACGTGTTGCTGTCAACTCTTCTTTCAGTAATTATATATTAACATTAATTAGGCCGTCAGTTTTCAGGAATTGAAATTTCTCTGAAAGAACCTCCTGAATGTAGTTATGCAGCAATGCCATTAAATTACCTGACCACATTTGCCGATTACCTTTATTCTTGAAACATTGCGTCTTACCCTCAAATTAACCCTGACCTTGAGAATTTTACATCAAATTATTTTTCAGTTCTCTTTCTTTTAATATAAAGAATTAATATTGAATTTGAATAATTTGGATCCTCAAATTATTCAATTTAAATATCATTTATATTCACATAAAATTGATTACCAATGCTAAATTTACGCGTTCTCGAATTGAAGATAGAGTTAGCCATTCAGAACTAATATACAAAGCTTCGAACAATGTATTTGAGGCGATTGCAAATATAGAGCAAATGACGAAACTATATTCTGACGACTGAGGTGATAGCAGAGACATTTATAGTCGTGGATTGGCGAAAGATAAAGTCTCTGACGCCTTTTCATTGTGTTCCCGGAGATAAATGTCACCGCATGGAGCTTTGAATGCAGCTGCTAGTGAGTCCATGTGCAGAAAGTTTCACAATACCCCATTTAATAATGTTCACTTTGTTTGTCGAACCAAAGTTGAGAGCTCGAAACATGGTAACTTTCTACACGCGCACTGCTGTAGAAAGATCATTTCAAAAAATACTCTAAACAATTAGCATATTGCATGTTGCGTAACTGCATATCGACAAATACGACGTGAATCACATAATGAATTACAGCATAATTTCGTGCGAAGTAAGAGTGTTGATCGAGATTCATTAGAATGTTATATCTTGATTTCCCGGGATGTAAAAACAATTAAATGAGCTTGAGAGATAATTTTAGATGTTTCATCCTGAGGAAGCGTTTATCCAATGAAAAACTGGAGTTTGTAGTTGGTGGACTTCGGAATTCATGAAGGGAGGGAACAAAAGAGAGTGAGAAAGTTCATGAACTATTGAAAAATCGTAATACCTCGAACGATACTTTTCGTTTGGCATCTCCTACCCTTTCTTCATTTTCTAATTGAATTGAAGTAGTTATGAGCATTCCCGAAACAATCAAAATGCCATTTCCTATTCAGTATATTTTCCATAAACGTGTCGAAATGTAAATAAAAGGGATTAATTACAATCTCATCGAATACATAAGCACGTATCAAGGACTACCACGTGGAAGAATTAATTGACTTAATTGCTCATTTATGAGAAAATTATTTTTGAACAAATAATAAAATAAATACCACATAGGTATGAAGTATTATACATTATGCATGAATAAATAGAAATTTATTCTGAGGAGCACTTGGAAATTATTAGAAGCGTATATAGTAGCATCCTCGAAAAGAAGAATATGGTCAAGGCCAAAGAAAATTGTAGGCAGTAATGAAGAATATGAGAGATGAAGGGTGATCCTTCCTGGCTAACGGATATATCATATTCTATCAAAAGTTGTATGACAGAAAAGGGTAGATGAACTTTCTTCTTTGGAACTTGGATCCCCTTAAAAAATTTAATTTTACGGAAGGGTTGACTCTTTTGAATTCTCCCCAAGTACGGCTCACCAATCTTATGAAGAGTGACTGAAGAGCGAAAATTTGGAAGGACTTATTTTTCTGTCATCTTGAAAAGAAAATCGTGCTTTAATTCATCTTTTTTTCAATTAAAAAAGTAATCGAAAAAATTTGATAAGCTGAAAGGAAATTTCCACGATGGGTTAATGTTTTTTATTTCCTCCACTTCGATTATATGTCTATACAAATGTGAAGGAAAACAAAAATATAAACAAACTTGAGAAAAGAGATCTAATTTTCGTTACTTCTGTTAGGTTTTTTCTGTATTTTGTTTTGGTTGTATTTATTTTAGGGCACTTATCGTAGGTCGTCTGACGATAATTTGATAGAATGATAGTAACGATGTTGATGAACTACTCAGTTCATATTACGTACACAGAAAATGACCTCGAAGATTCTATTTCACAGTGTGCAATTTGCGTTGATCAAGTATTCAAGAGCCATTCCCCATCAAAATATTAAATGGACTCGGAGAATATATGAATGTTGTTTTACTACTTTATTTTTCTTGAGAATACTAACCTAAGGCAATCATAATATGTAGTGAATAATTGTGACCTCTGCAAAATAAAAATTGCCAGAGCAATTCTCCATTTTCTATCATTTAGATAATTTACAGTGATATAAATTATTTTCACATCATTAATATTGTATTGAATTTCTGTAAATTACGAAGTCGCGAGTTCAGAAAGAAATCTATCGACTTTTTTTTTCGTTCCTGAACGGAAATTTATTTTTGTCTCACTAAACCCCTTGAACTACGGGCAACTTTCTATCTCTTGTTATGAATTGAATGTAAATAGATATTTTGAAGAAGTCTTGAGGAGACTTTGAAGAATATCTTGAGACATCATTATCGATTCGCACAGATGCAGTACTATGAGAGTCTCTGACTACTCCCTACCTTGGTACATTGACCCAGGTTATCGAGTTCATTGAACTCAATGTCACGTACTAAAATTAGAAGTCTTCATGCCAATGGATCGATAGTCATTAGTGAAAAAGGCTTCACGTGTCAGGCGAATTTTCTTCCAACGATTTTACTCTCCGTCACTAGAGCAAGTTAATGTGACATTAATGGGAAATTCGAGAGTCACGAAACTTAGATAATTTTCTTCTTTCTAAAAAAATAAGAAAAAATCTTATGCATCTGTAGGGGAAGGTGGGGTAAAATGGACACACCCTAGTTTTGATGTTATATATTATGAAAATTGCAAGAAATCGAGGG
>JABSMS010009657.1:0-13874 GCA_018902275.1 Aleiodes sp. PSUC_FEM 10030003
ATATATATCGCTATTGAAGATTGTGTACAAAGTATCCTTTTTTTTGTATTTATCCATTGAACTACGACATTTAAATAATTGAAAAAACGCCAAAATTGTATGTGATAAACGTCAATCGTTTCAGGATTCCTTCGTATTTTCCTACGATCGAAAAACTTTTGTTCTCGGTTTCAAATTATGATGTGCATCGGATATTAATCAACTGTAAACTAACTGTTCCCCATGCCAATTTCCATAAAAATTCAAGATACAAGAAGAATAAAGTATACATTCATTTAATTAAAAAGGCAGAAGGGTAAAAGAAATACTGAAATACGGACGAATTTTTGAATCGGAAAATTATTACAACAAAATCGATAAAACTACACAAGTATCTGCCCTTATCTCAAGATCGTAGTTCCCAATGCTCCTATCATTAAACATTTTTTAGCATGATTTATCCTGTTTAGGCCCTCATTAACTTGTTCCATCGCACTTGTGTAGTATCAAGAATTTTGTTGTACTAATTATTTGGAATCATAGCTGTGGGAGCGAGCAAACTTCGCGGAGCGAGCATTCACCCCCTCTTTGTTAGTTTTCTTTACCCTTCTGTTCCCTTGAAGATGTTCGAGTATTGAAAGAATAATGGAAAACTGATAAAACCAAATGGATTATATTTATATCTTTTGAAGAATTTACGATGTTTTTAACGGAAGAAATTAATGAATAATATTACACGTAATTTGATTAGATGAATCAATGGTTCCTCCATTTTCGGATGAATAGAGTTACCGAAAGAGATGTGATTGAATGATAATTTTCAGCTACAATTGCGTCCAAGAGTACTCCATGTGCTCAAAAAAAATCCGAATTATTACATTTTCCACGGAACTGTTACAAATTTTTTCAAACACAATCCATTTAGGTTTTTTCAATTTTGCATCATTTTGCTAAAACTACCTCAACATCCTTGAATAGATTTTTGTAAAGAAATTAAAAGAAAATGTTGAAATACATAGATATCATATACTGGTCATATATATGTATACTATTCTCCTCTTTAATTTTTTCGCCTTCACTTTGTGGATCAGCAAAATGCAATTAATAGCCTTCAGTAAATAATCACAAAGTACAATTCTTTTGAATAGTAATATTTTTTGTTTTTTTATGTTTCATTTACCGTTCTGCAACACAGTCAATATTGCCGGACGGTATTCATGAATTTTCATCATCGTTATTCGTTCATCATATAGCAGTCCTGAGATCTGTTCTAATTTTATTAATCGTTAAAACTTCTTTTTGTGCTCCTTACAATAAATTTTGTAATTACATAGACGGATCCTGACTCTTAAATTGATTTTTTTAAAATCAATTACTTGATTACAATACTGGGAAGAATAAATACGACTTAAAACGTTGGCATATCATTTTGTGTTATTAATTGTTGAATATTGCAGTAGCTGAATAAAATAACGAGACACGTTCAATGCTTTCTGTTCTTTAAATTCTAATATTTTCAGCTTAATTTTTTTAATTTATTGAATTTTTCCCTATTAAAAAATTGTGTCCAGAGAGTCCTTTAAAAGAAAGAGACATCAGCAATTTTACAAAACTATTTATTAAGAGAGAAAAATAATATCTTATGATTTTTGAAATTTTGTAACAGCAAAAATACTCAACAAGGCTATGAGAAAGAACATCACGTAAAGCAAAAATTCTCGATATCATTCATCGAGAAAATATTTAATTGAAAAAATGTTGTTCAATCTCTTTCTGCCACTTAACTGATGAGTGATTCTATTCTTGTCTCGCTTCAATATAATTTATTCACAATCCTATCACAGGTCTTTGACATTGTAAACTAAATTTCTGTAATGTCTCGAAAAGTCGTTTATTGTTTCGTTCCCTCAGAACATTCCTAGTGAAATCTTCTTTGTGTCCTGGAGTCGTCATTGGCGCTGTTGCATCCTCGAGAGCTGATCTCAACCATTGCCCAGTAAGTTCACTACAGTTGCTGTTTAGAGTTAATAAAACACGAGCGTGAGATTCTAAATTACTTCTCGTCACCCTTCCACCTTGAAAATCCCAGATAAACAATTATTTTAGTAATACTAAAAGGACATAATTTAACATTTCATCAGTGACATTTACTGAGTTAAGGAAAAACGAATTCTTACCAACACACTGTACAATCATGCAGACGAGCTCCTGTCCTATCAATTGAATGAACGAACCCAGATGTCTACTGTTTACGGCATGAGTTAAAAACGTTCCGGCTGCTTTAATTACTCCACTCTCCGGTAAACCTAATCCGGTAATTCCTGAAGGAAAATTCATTACAGAATTAGGAAAGAAATTATGAATATTCTAATAGCAATGGAGTTACAAACAAAAATTCACCACATCGAAGCATATCAGGAACTTGATCGGACACCTGTAGCATCAACATGGGAGTTTTCTTGCAGACCTGCGCCAACAATCCCAAGTATGACTCCAACAATTCCGCCAACTCTGAAAGATTTCCCCCTACCGATTCACATGCTTTGAAGCCCCTCAGACTATGTCCACTTATTTCTCCGAAAATAGGTCCAATTCCATTTTTGGTATCACTTCCAAAAAGCAGCACCATCTGCCTTAACAGTGTCAGAGCGGCAGGATGAGGTCTGGTTTTATATGAATTTACTAAAATCGGAAGCAAAGCTCTAGCCTCTGTTTCAGGATGTAGAAGACACTGAAGAGATTTCTGGGCGCATGTATGCATTGCCTCAAGTATAAGATCATCGTGTCCCCACTCATTATGTCCAACAATTTGATTAAAAATTGGTACAAGTCCATCAAGAACAGATTTCCCAATTGCACCTTCTAATGTTGATAAAAACATTGTTATCATTTTCAATTGATTGGCTACAGCAATTCTTCCAGTTGAGACCGGATGCCGAAGAAGTTCCTGGAGTCTGACAACACAAAGTCCAAGAGTTGCATCTAAGTATTTCAACTGCTCCTCGGTTGAGGACAATGAATTCAACATTTTTCCAGCTGCATACATCAATCTTAATCCTTCTCCACCACCTGATGGTACCATGGGTAGTGTCCTGGAAATAGTCTCCAGTATTGAGGGTGCTAAGGGTGCCAAATGAGGACCACATTCCCTCGAAATATCTTTCAAAGCCATACTGGCTGGAGTTGATGCTATTGAGCCCTGCGTTAATCCAAGAGTCACAAGCTGGAGAGATCTCTCTAACCATGGATCAGGATTTTCTCCAATCCATTCTGCATAGGCTCCAATTGTTGAGCAGGCACAGGCCAACACTTCTCGGGGAAAATTCTGATAGGGTATATGTGATAAGACGAGGTCAATTAAGGCCGGAACGTAATTAGTTTCTTGCGTTCCAATACTGTCACAAAGAGCCTGAAATTCGAAATAAACAAATTAATGCATTTCTCAATGGCAGGAAGAAAGTACACTTAATATACTAAGATCCAATTACATTGAAGCATTTTCAACGACTCTGAGAGTTTATAGTTGGTTGTAGTGGAACGAGTTGAAAAATATTTTTTTTATGCAAGTGGAAAAATTGACCTTTTTTTCACGGATTCTGGTGAAAAAAAAAAAACCTTTTTTCCCCACTAATATCAAAAAATATTATACGAAATATGTGATTACACACAGATTATATATACAGTCTAGTAATCTAGATGGTTTTTTTTTCGCCACGAAGGAAAACAATTCTTCCAGATAGAAAGAGCTCGGTATCAATCAGTAGATCGAAACATCCCGAATAACATAAAAATTGGTCCTACTCAGATGACCAAGAATAGTGGGAAGTAATCATTTCGGATTGAATTTCATAAAAATAATATTTAAGAATTTACAAATGCATTATTCGTTTGTCTTTATCATTACCTTCACGAATCATTCTCACACGAACAATGACTGATATCTTAATCTACCCTCGAGTGCACCAAATTAACCGTATACCTCATGCCCTTTAAATTGTAATCCAGGAATCAGCATAAGAACGGTTGCATGCAATCTTTTATCATAGTGATGAAGAAGGAATTTTTATGCCTACGAAACGTGCGACACGTGAAAAAGTATTTCTCAATTGGCATTATTCCAGTCCCACTTTCGATTTGAATTATTACCCTCTCAAAATACAACTGCTCCTGCATTTACTTTAGTCTTTTAAACTATAATTTCACTGACTAGAATGAAAGAATGGAATTTTCACCTGGAATGCGTGCAGAGTAGATTCTACTTCGGTCCATTTATGATTGTCAATCTGCGGTTGACTTAATCTCTGTCCTAATAGAATCAACAAATCCTGTCCAAGAACATTGTAACAGTATATCAAAGTATCAGCAGCATCCTGTCGATAGCATCTAAGCAGTTCCTTCTCATCAGCATCTCCAGCTTCATCAGGACAAGAAGGCAGTGAAGCTTTTCTTAAGAGAGCCTGAGCTAATCTTGCATAAATTGGTTTGAGTGCATTCCGGGCTCGATCTTCAAGAGGTGGATCCAAAGTCGTTGCAGCTTCCTGAAGAGAATACCAGAATCCAAAAGGTATACAGCTCTTTCTTTCCTCAGTAGGGTATCTACCAGGATGTTCTGAGCATTCTAACAGTAATTTAATTAATGTTTCTGATGTCCATCGATGACTATCATCAGCGTCCTCAGTCAATGCCAATAAAAATAATCTGCTGTGCGTATCACCAAATGAAGTGAGTAATTCGGAGAAAAATATACCACCCTTTTGTTCAGCAACCGACACAAGGCCCCTGGACCATTCCCACAGAAGCTGAGGTCTCTTTGGTAATTCTGAATGGGAGATTGCTGTGATGAGGCACTCCTGACTCAATTCCCATCCTCTGACATCATCAATGGCATCGTCATTTGTTGGAGCATAATGGGTAACAGCAACTAAAAAATGCTGATAAAGCTGCACCAATGTGTCAATAGGTAATTGTCCTAATTTTAACCATGCCAATGCACACTCAATTGATAACAAATAAATTGAATCATCGCTATTTCCTTCTGGTATTGTACTTTCATAAGAAGAAAAGACTTGCTGGAGAATCCAGGAAGTTTTGCACCAACTGGCCATTAAATTTTCCCTCATCTTTGGACGTTTTAGGCCACATCTCCTCTCAAACTCATTTGGAAGACATATCAAAACCCTGAGTAGTACATCTAATGTTTCTTGAGAATTGTAAGGAAACATTCTTATGAGGTCATCAATCAATCCTTCCTCTTCATTCTTACCTTCAAGCACATCACTGTTTGCTAAAAAAGCCGCCAATGCTTGGCAAATTCTTGATAAAATTAGCTTTGGAGTAGTTGAACTCTTCATTAAATTAAAGAGACGATTCTTCAGGTCACTGTAATCAGAAACTGGCACTTCATTCCACTGTTTTGAGATTTTTGAATGAAGAGTTGTAGCTGCAAAAAATTGAACCTCCCAAGATTTTGATGGTTCCAATAAAGGCCAGACATATGTCCAGGCTTCTCTTGAGGCCTGGAATTGTAAGAGCCACAAGTGGACATCGTTTGCTCCTGCTGAATAAAATTTGTGAACCGCATCCTCTACTGCTGACGAGTAATCCATACTTTATTGTCTTTTGATAATCACTTTATTTTAGCTCAAAAATCGAGCTTATTTGCAGTTTATTGTTGCTCCTTTAACCTAAAAGTAGAGATTGAGGTGACATTTGGAAATCACACGGTTTTAGAATGTCACGTGGATATTTTAAGGATTTTTCCACAGAGAATGGAGTTTTTGCTGTGGCATCTCAGTAACGACGCCGATTAAAGGCTTCTAGTATTTATTTCGTTCGATAATTAGATTAGAAAACTTATTACACTTGGTTTTCTAATTTGTTTCACCAGCAAATAGCTTCAAGGTTAGTATTGTCGAAATAGCCAAAGAGAGATGTTCTGAAAGCCATTCGCAGCTGAAATTCACATGTGTGTAGCATAGGAGCCCAATATTTCCGAAGGTTACTCTTTCGCCAGTTCGACTATAGAAAGCCAGGTTGGGACAGTAGCTGAAGAGGTGTGTGAATAAGCCTTTGTACGTTGCGAACCTGACCAAAATCCCGCGACAATGAAACCCACCATAAATTCAAATTGCTTTAAAGTAACCACTGAAATTGCAACTTTTGTATTTTTATCAATTAATAATATATTTCAATACGATTTTCTGTACTTCAGGGATTATTAATGGACCAATATTTAGTGTCATTGTTAAAATCACGTTTTCGAAGAATTTGTTATTGAAACAATCAAAATAACATAAACGAAACTTTCGTAAGTGATCATTCGAGTAAAAGTGAAGATAATAATTTTTTTATAAATAATAAAATCTACTTCATTACGATTACGCGGAAATATGTGGGTTGAATTCGATAATATTTTGATAAAGGCCAGTCACAAGATATTTAAATAAACACATGACTGTGAGTAACCATATTAAAACAAACTGATTAAGGAGGGTGTTGAGTAAACATCCACGTGACATGATAAGAGTTTAATTCGTATTTTTTTTTAATTCCAACCTTCATGAGATACGATAGTTTTCGCATTAATACATGAAATTAAAATCCACCATTGCATATATGATTGCCAATGAATCTCGGAGTCTTTCTCTGGAAGCGTATATATTGAGTTACAGTTATATCTACAAACGTCGAAGAGAGAGAGGGAGGAAAAACTAGCGATCAAGTGACGCTGCAGTCTAGAAGGGATTTTGACGGGTGAGGAGACTCTAACGCTCTTTTCCTACTTCATTAGTGCGTCAGCTGTTGTCTCGAGCACATCGCCTCTCGTTCGATATATTAATTTTGAAATAATTTACGCTCAAGGTAATTAATTATATTCATCTAATAATTAAATAATCGAAAGAAATTAGCTATTGTTCAATAAATTATTAATTCAGTAACGAGAATTTTTTGAAAAATTATTTTCCAAAATTCAACGGTCTTTTGTGCGCAGTTACCAAACTTGTTGACATCATTGGGAAATAATCTGTTAGTTGGAATTTACAAGATTTAAATCGATGAACTTTGAGTAGTTTCGCAAGCTAACAATATTAAATTTTTTTCCTCATCGGTTCAGTTCTATGAATTTTCGAGAATTTTTCATCGGGCTTCCGTTGCCTTCAGAACAAAGAGATTTATCGACACTCAGTTTTGTTGCTTTGTGTGAGTCACTATCGTGAAAAGAAATAACGCCGAGAAAAATCAAGTACTTATTCGTAATTTTTTTTCAATGAGAATTTATTCAAGGCAATTTGGTAATGACAAATTCATTTCTTTTTGTTGATTGCAGGGTTAACATTTTTTTGAGAAGACAAGATGAAGGTTTTGTTCATTGTGGTTGTGGCATTGTTTGTCACAGCTCAAGCTGTCTCCTTCTTTGACCTCGTTCTGGAAGAATGGGGCACATTCAAGGTAATAACAAATAATTAAAAGCATGAGAAGCGTTTAAAATTTTATGGTTTAATTATCAAAGCTACAAAATAAAACAATTATCATGAAAATCTTTCTATTTCTCTTAGATTTCGAGATATTATGCAAAAACTTGACTCATACAATTCATTTTGTTTTTATGTTTCACGATTGAATAAATAGATAAAATAATGTAATTATGAATTAACAATTATTACAGCTCCAACACAAAAAACAATACGACAGTGACATTGAAGAGAAATTCAGAATGAAAATATTTATGGAAAACAAACTTAAAATTGCTAAACACAATGCCAAATTTGAAATGGGCCTTGTTTCTTACAAACTAGATATCAACAAGTATGGTGATATGGTAAGGGAGTTGTTTAATATTATTTGTTCATTTATTTCCTCAACAATTTATTAGTAAGTCATATAATTGTTTCTTTTCATCTAGCTTCATCATGAATTCGTAAAAACTCTCAATGGCTTTAACAAAACAGTCAAAGTTGGCCTTAGAGCAAGCAGTAAACCAGTTGGAGCCAAATTCATTGAACCAGCTAATGTTGAACTGCCCAAAACTGTTGATTGGAGAGATCAAGGAGCAGTTACGCCAGTCAAAGATCAAGAGCATTGCGGATCATGCTGGGCTTTCTCAGCTGTGAGTATTTATCTGTTGAAAAATAAACAAAGAAGATGATTAGTTAATTTTTTTCTTCTTTTTCATTTCCCAATAATAATTGAATAGATTTTCTTCAGGAAAAAATAATTCCATTGCAATTCATTCTGAGAACATTGGTGAATCAACGCAGATTATTTTTCCATGATCTTGCGAATTTTTCCTACATTTAATCATTTTTTCCAATGGATTTTTTTCTGCATAGCAAATTTATCCTTTTCAATTGCAGCAAGTTTCAATGAAATAAAAAAAAAATTGAATTTTCTACAGACTGGTGCTTTGGAAGGACAACACTTCAGGCACACTGGTGTTCTCATTTCTCTCAGTGAACAAAATTTAGTTGATTGCTCTGGTAAATACGGCAACAATGGCTGCGAAGGTGGTCTCATGGATCAAGCGTTCCAGTATATTAAAGCTAATCGCGGTCTTGATACTGAAAAAAGTTATCCATACGAAGGAGAGGACGATAAGTGCCGTTATAATCCAAGAACATCTGGAGCTGAGGACGTTGGATTTGTAGATATTCCAGAGGGTAATGAGAAAAAATTACAGGCTGCTGTTGCAACAGTTGGACCAATCTCAATTGCCATCGATGCATCGCATCAATCATTCCAATTCTATTCTGGAGGTTCGTTATTTTTCTCTTCACCTTCAATCTTTATAAATGAAAATTTGAGAAAGTACTGTTGAGTAGTCAGTAATTAATTGATAAAGGAAGGTAACTCATGAAATTCACTACAACCATGAGTGCCTTTCAATTGTCCTGGAACCTAATTATTTCAAGGGTATGCACTTGGGAGAATAAACTTTGTTCAAACTTTTTGTAAAATATCTCGAGATATAGGAGAGATAAAAAATTATTTTTGATCTTTTTTTCTGAGGAAAAATAGCTACAAAATCAAATCGTTATGATAATTACTCCATCTGATTCATTTCGAGATATCCTGAAAAAACAATTTATCACTTAAACTTCATTGTTTCCGGGATATTTTTGAAATAAACAATATGAAAAAACATCCTTATTATGCAGAAGAAGAATGAATAGTCTCAAAATAGAAGATGATAATAATTTGAAAAATTAAAAAACTATTCCATCGTTATTGAATGTTTATCAATATTAATCTAAATTATATAATTTCCTTTCAGGTGTTTATGATGAACCTGAGTGCTCAAGTACTGAATTAGATCATGGAGTTCTCGTTGTTGGATATGGAACTGATGAGAAAGGAGGTGATTACTGGCTTGTTAAGAACAGTTGGGGGGATTCATGGGGTGAGAAGGGATACATTAAGATGTCACGTAACAAGGATAATCAGTGTGGTGTAGCAACAACAGCCAGCTATCCTCTTGTTTGATAAATTAGCCAATATTCTAAAATAGCTAATTCAATGAATGATCTTCTTTTTATTATTTCTTACTTCAAATATTTCCAAAAATTGTTACAATGATTTTTTTTTTAAACTTTTTTCTTATATACTTCAATATACTGACCATGTGCATCAATTCAAATAAGAATCAATTACCTCATGAAGTTTCCATGACGTTTGGACTTTTTTTTTTCTAATGTTTGACATGGTCTATTTCATTTAAATTTTTTGCTATAACGATTATACTATCTCTTTTATTCGGAATTATTCTTGTGATGAAATTAAACAACAAGTGTATTTTCTAATATTAAGGAAGGAAAGTGTGATTCAATAAAAAATAATTAAATTTTAATTTTCAATTGTTTTCGCATTTATTTTTAGATTTTTCAACAATTCTGAATGGAATACATCGTCAACACTTTGATTTACGTGATTCTGAAAATAGCGATTTCCTTAGTTTTCATAATTGACGTATTTGTAATATTCATTACTATTTCATCATTATTATTGAACTGTGAATCACTGCGATGATAATGTTTAATTCTCTTGCATCAATTTAATTTGTTTTTAAATTAAAAATTATTAATCACCGCATTTTATCTTTGTTAAGATTGTTAAATATTCTTTTTTTCTCATCATTTCTTCGTAAAATTTTGCTTCATCCCTTTTTTTATATTTTTTAAAGCGATTTTCACCGATGAATCAGAAAAGAAAGTAACTTTGACTTCGATTGTTATGGAATATCTCAAGATCTAAGAAAGCTAATGAAATTTTTGTAAGGAGCTTTTCTGGAGTTTTAAAACTCCTCTATAAAGAAATTCGTAGCAAGAATTTCTCTATTACCATTTGTTTACAAAATATTTCATGAAAACTAATCGCAAAATATTACTCAACTCATGACTCAACTGTATTTTCCGATAATCCCTGCACTAACCTAACCTTAAAAAAAACAACGAGTTGCTGACAAGTGTCACCTTACGAACTATAAAGAATGACAATTCATAATTTATACATATTTTCAAGAAATGGAACATTATTGTATTATGCAGAATGGAATCGGCTGAATAAATCTGGAATTACCAAAGAGGAGGTACTCATTTTAGGCCACTTTCCCCTATGAGTGTGAAAAAAAAATTAATACCAAGTTTTATCCTAACTTTCAATGCAAAAATTTAGGAGGCTAAGCTGATGTACGGAATGTTATTCTCGATTAAATCATTCGTCAATAAAATATCTCCATTGGATCCAAAGGAGGGATTTTTGTACTACAAAACTAGTAAATATACGTTACATTACTTGGAGACTCCGTCCGGTTTGAAGTTCGTTTTAAATACTGATAATGCTGCCCAAAATGTTAGAGAATTATTACAACAACTTTACGCACAGGTAATTAGCTACAATCATTGTTCATCGACCTGCATAGATACTATTTATCTATTCTTTTCATTGTTTGAAATAGAAAATGAAATAAGTAAATAATAAATTGCTTATGATCCAATATAATTTCGTTGGCTAACACTTTAGCAATATGTTTTCGAATGGGAGTTTTTTTTTTTACTAAATATGGTAGCAATTCCTGTCAGATTGTTCGTTCATAAATATTAACGTTGGAAAGACTTACTAATGCATCATCTCGTTAGTAAACAGAGATCGATGAGAGTAAAAAACGAGAAATTCCTCAAATAATGCGTTGAACGTCACATAAATCCTACTTATTAGTTACATGAAATTAACTCTTAACTCACCAAGTCTTCCGTTACCTCCCTAAGGAACATTATTTCTCAGAGAATCTCAGGAATTAATAGTGTTTTATTCATATTTTAGGTTTACCTGCAATACGTTGTAAAAAATCCAATTTACCAAATGAACGAGCCCATCCAGAGTGAATTATTTAAACTAAAAGTTGACGAATTAATGAAGAAATCACCAGTATATCTATGTAGATCTCTATAAGTATAAATAGGTAATAAATTTTGTTTTATAGAAAGATGAAAAGCATTCCAAAACTGTCAAAACAATTTCTTTACTTATAATCACTTTGACTTTTATTTATATATTTTATATTGTAATACAAATTCATTCATAGTTCATCGTGTGAATTGATTTCACGTTATCAGCTTTTTTTAGAAAAGTGATGATTCTCTACATCACTTTTTCATTTTTTTCTTCTCTATTTTTAAACTCTAAATCATCATACACCAGAACTCCCAACGACAACCACATTAAGCTAATGTTTTTAGGCTCAACAACATCACCATATCCAATTTCAAAAATGGATTAAATATGATACATGAAAATAAAAAGGAAAATAATTCAATTGAAAGTTTGAATTCGTAATTGATAACTAAACATTACTGATTAATTTTCGTTTAATCATAGATTTATTCTCTGATTTTTTATCTTTAATGGAATATTTTCGTGTTATTAGTACCTTACAAATATATTCAAACATACTTGGGAGGTAAAACAAAGAACGTAGAATCATGGCAGTTTTTTTTCTTTCTGTTTTATGTAATGAAGAATTAAATTCAGATTAAATTTCAATGTTATCTTTTTCTTCTACTTCTCAGGGTGAAGGTCAATACAAAATATACAAGTCTGGTATCAAAAAATGTCGCTCTTTCAAAATTATTTTGGCATCATCTGTGTTAGTTGCTTTTCTCATCGATGATAAAGAAACAAAAATGGATAGGGTTTATGAAATATCAATTTTAAGGAGATCCATATAAAAATTGACGTCAGGTTGAGAATACACTTCTTATGATACAATTATTAAATTGTTAAAATACAGAAAAGATATCTTTTTCGTAAGGATAAAGAGGAGAAAAAGGCGAAATAAATCACTCAACGCAAACTATACTTGCATGAGAAGTTGAAGAAGTTAATAAACGTCATATCTCATTGTGAATCAAAAAATACACAATGGAATTGATAGAAATAAAGTACATATTTTATTCGTGATAATAATTTAAAAATAGAAAGCACAGTGAAAGAATCAGTTAAATTACTCAACTCATCGCTGGTTTTTTTTTTTAATAAGATAACATAATTGACAATTTCAAGGAAGAAAAAAAACTACTTTAAGATTACAGTGCAAGGATCAATTAATTGTAGGTGAATTTCGGATCTCCTCAAATTCGAAAGTCTATCAATTTTTTAATTTCATTTTCGTCTATATCTCATCACCCTGTTCCTCAATAGGCATTGAGCAATATCAGTAGTTTGTTAATTATTTTTTTTATTAAAGTCATTTTTTTCCATCAGTGTTTCAGTTAGAAAAAGAAAATTCACAATGTTCCGAAAGCACTGAAAATTATATATCATTGGATAATTTTCAACAATCTATTTGAATGAACAAAAAAAGAATTGTAATTTTTCTCACATTTATTCGAAGAACTTGGAAGCATGAAGGAAGGATTACAAAATTCTACTTTTGGACAAATGTGTAAACTTTTTTGTGTATTTCATGGAATTATTTGAAAAATACAGGTAATTAAATTCGTGAATATTTTCGGTAGTGAAGTAATAAAATGAACATCAATCAATTTCATTTAATCTCCGGAGAAATATCTCGAAATCTGTTAGATATTTTATAAAAACTGTAATGGTTCACTACTCGGCTGTTTTATTTCAAAAGTATCTGTTTTTGAAAAAAAAGTTTTCATTTATTTCACTGTTCTAACGAATAATCTTCAAATTAATTCATTACTCTGTTAGACACGGATTCATTGACGTTGAACGGATTTGTATTTTTTTTTTTACACCATGTAAAGCATTTTAAATGTCTGTACACAGAGCTTTTTTAAATTTTTGTTTACAATTTTTCAGAAACGCTCTTGATCAATGTACACTGCAATTAAGCACAACTCTTAAGATTAATTTTCATTTTCGTTTAATTAGTTCCATATAAATCTGGTAATTCCATTCTTTTTTAGCTGTTATTTAATCTTGAATTTTCTTCACCTTGCGTATCACAAATTATTCCATCAGAAAATATGTATGCTTCAAAATATATGGTTTCTACGTGAATGGAAATTTCAATCCTTGGCAAAATCGTGCATTTCCATTAAAAACTTTTTTTTCTCATTCTTTTTTCTAGATCGAAAGTCATGAATTTCAAGATTTCAATTTATGGAAACTCTTAAGAGAGCAATAAAAATTGAAATAACATCCAAGCAATGTTTATTCTGAGAAATAATCTATCGCAATACGTAAAAAATGAAACATATTTCCAATGATTTTTTTCTCATTTCGTTGAAATCCTTCAAACACTCTAATAGAAATTCTCTCTCATCTGAATTTTCTTTCTCGCATCAATTATTATTTTAACATCAACTTCAAATATGTGTATAATATAATTATAAGTGTATAATTACGTTTACATGCGTGGTTTTCAGTCTTCA
>JABSMS010009668.1:0-13869 GCA_018902275.1 Aleiodes sp. PSUC_FEM 10030003
GAAACAGTAACGTGTATTATTTTTAAAATTATACTTAGTTAATAAAGACTTAGATTAAATTATCTCGCGTTTGGATTCTATTATTTAAATCGTACAAATTGGGGATAACACACTCTATTAACAGTCTTTAGAAAGCATTTATTCGAAACATATTCCGTATATATATCGAATAAGTTTTGACTAAAAATGACACAATTAAACGCCATCTATTGGGAATAAATACACAATATATTCTTAAATGCTATATATACGCTATTTACACGCCATTTTCGAAACCGCAAGGATTTAATAGCCAACCATGTTCTTGACTTTATCGCATGAAAGTTCCGCAAGAATCCAAAGAACATGGATTCAAAATTTCCAAAAATATTGTCATCAAAAATTGTATATATTTCAAAACATGCTTCCCCGAATGTGATCTCTATGGAACGCATTGATACCGCAATCAGAAGACGCGATAGCGTCTTGCGCCATATGCATGTTCGAAGTCGTGCACACGTAAGACCTAGCGACTTTATATACATTTACCATCGGGCACTTAACAAATAAAATTTTATTTCAACAGTAAATTTTTCCGAAAAAATTCGTATCTGTTCGTTTTTTTATCTTATGCAAGTGAAAAATATTTCATTCATAAATAATTATCCCCTTCTTCAATTAAAAAAATTATTATTGCAAGCCACGCCCCATCCCGACGTTTTTTTCGTCCAAAATCAAATCCGCGTAAGACATTTTGTTGGCAAGTTGGCAGAATCGCTCCTATTTTGTAATTAAATTTGAAATTTTAATGTTGATATCGAGAGTTAATAAAGCAGTGTAGCTAGTCATTTACTAGATGCTCTGTTAGCTCAACCGCTAGGGAAACCTGTGAGTCTTACATTGTTCTCTATTACCGACACTAGTTTGGTCGGTGATAGAGGAATCGGTGCAAATAGTTACATTGATTTCATAAATTTTTCGTATAATTGTATGTAAATTACTTCAATTCATGCAAATATATAATTACCCTATTTAAGAATGCTATCTCAAAAAAATTTCCAGTAACATTTTTTTCCCGAATTTTTGAAATTGTAAGTTGTTGCGGCTATGGTATCACACACGGAGAAAAAATAGACATTTTTGTTCAAAATTCTCAGAAAAATTACCATGTCGCATTATAAACGAGCTGTAAAAAATGTCATTCATAGGAGGAGTTTTCATTAAGCACGACAGAAAGGTTCCCATGCTTCGCATTATAAATTTTGCGTTTTATTTGTTTGAAAACTAGCCATTTCACACGTGGCTTTGATTTGAAATATCTCAAAAACTACTCAGAAGTTATCGAGACATGCTACAGATGAAATCTAGCGGAAGGATCAACGAACAAGATAAACAAAACTCTGTTTTTCTACGACTTGTAATTTTCAAGATATTAAAGTTTTTCAATGAAAAATTCAGAAAAGACGCCCGGGGGTGCACTCATTTGCTATCGGGCCTCACACATTTTTTCTGAACTAGTCATTAAAAAAATGAATATTTCGAAAATTACTAGTCATAGAGAAACAGGATTATTATAGATGATTATATAGATTTGGCTTATTCTAATCGCTAGTCTCTTCTCTCAATTTCATTCCCAGCATGTATCGATGAATTTCGCATAGTTCTCGAGATATTTCAATCGAAAGCCTAGTATAAAATGGCTAATGAAAATGGACGATAGTAAGATCCCAAGTCTTCAGGCTCGTCATGTACCGGAAATAGTCGCAGGTACCTGACTATGCCCCTTCCTCTACCACATTATGAGAAAGGATGGAGACATGGGATAAATTTGTAAATAAAAGTATAATGATTTTGAGTGGCTATCTAAAAATTCTAAGTGCCAAGGCAATTTATCATTAGATGGATGGAAAATTTTCCTTCAATTACCACGGAATAAGTCATTGGCTACCATTTTTATGATGCCGCTTGACAATTATTGGAACACTCCTTCCTAAAAACTGGATCGGCTTAATCACTACTCCCTGTCAAAGGGACGTTTGTAGGAAATGGAATATTCCATTTGTGGAGATTTTTTCCATTTCACTATAATTATACAAGAAATTATTTTTCTAAATTTTCAGTTGTAAAGCAGAAGACTTTGGTCTTTATTCTATCCATAACGTATGAACGGTGGAATTCTTTCGGAAATAGGAACTTGCAAGATCAAAAAAAAATTAAGTTCATGAGTATGATAACAAGTTAACAATAGTGAATCTTTCGGAATTTGATTTATTAATTGATAATTAATTATTGAAATTTGCAAATGTTGAATGCAAATTCAATACCTAAAATTGAAATTTTCCATTTGACGCCATCTATCGGATACGTTGGCATTAGAAAATATTCACTTGTGTCGCGCAGATGATAACAGGAAAATTTAGTGACAAATAATTATTAACAGGAAAACTTACTATCAAATAAATATCTTAAGTGCGTACTCACGTATGAAAATTTCTATAAGAAATTTTTTTTTCCTATAAAAGATTGGAACCATTCTTATAAGAAACATTTCAATTTCTTATAGAAGAAATTATTTATTATAGAAATTTTTGATACGTGCTCGACCGTTTTCATTCGGAAAATTGAGATAATGGAGAAACAAATTAATTGCGCTTATAAAGACCGCTTGTTCATGTTTTGCACACATGACTTATCCGATGAACGTTTTGGTTGACGTTATTGACGTCAACAAATGGCATACTTTAGCAGTAGTGCAAGCGGCCAAGACGAATGCTACAAATCTGATCATTTTAGAGATGCACTGACGTCAGAGGCTAAAAATCGTGTTCAAAAATTGGGTATTTTTAATTGCTTATCATTAAACAATTAGTTTAAATTTCGAGTTACTTTTTTCGCCATGGGTATTTTATGAGTACTGTAACATTATAAGTACTGTACCACTTTTTATGGTTACTTATATTTACAATTGAGTGGGTGAACCACGAACCAGAGAGAGGGTAGGTAGTGCTAAATTATGTGATCGACATGTTGCTTTACAGTTAATAATAATAATGATTCTTTGATTCAATAATTTACAATGGAGGAGTCTTTATCCTGAAATAATAATGACAATGAATCGGTGCTATTTTAGTTTTTTTTTTCAATAAATAATAATAATAATCCATGTCGCTTTTAGTGGGGATTCCGTTTCAGTGGAGAGGCTCGGAGGATATCCCTGGAACCCTGATTCGGTAGGGGACCCCTATAGGGTATACCATTTGCTTCTGAAAAATACAATCTTTCAATTAGTGATGCTGAGGGTGCACCCGAAGCGAGGTTAGCTTGTCGGCGTGGGCTATTCGCCGTTGCCCGGTGGTGTTGATTGGCTCAGAGCGAAGGTCGTCGCCTGGGAGGTTACGCTGGCTTGCGTTGTTGTAGCTGGTGAGGAGCTCGGTTCGCCGTATGATAAGAGTTTCACCTTGACCGTGGTTTCCTCGGAGCTAAGCTCGTCGTTCTCTAGGGTCACAGTATGGTAGAAAGTTTTATTTGCGAGGCGCAAGCACTCTGGCATCACGAGCTCCTTATATACTCACCGTGGAGCTCGCGCATGCGCTTTGGTGTTTCCCCTACGATCAGTCGCCTATATTTCGGGTTCTTCATTTGAGTTCGGGCACACTCGGACTTCCCCCCTTTTGCTGCCCGTTACAGTACCTACGAATGGATAAGCAATGGCTGCTTTCCAACTAAGAATATCACTAGACACAGTGCGACACGGTGCCACTGCTTTGGTATTCCATCAACTGCACAGTGTGATACAAACGAACACAGGAAAATAATGGGAATTCGAAAAAATGATTTCGTGCTGTAATTGTGGTATGACTTTCGAATAACTGATAAAAATGGCGGCACGTATTAAAATCGTGTTTAAATACAACACATTGTGTTACAAAAACTATATTGGAAATATATTTTCGAGAGAACTTTCTTGGCAAATAGACACTCATGGATTAAATTGTTAAATGATAGTTTTACAATAGTATATAATATTTTCCGCTAATGGAAGATCATACTTACAAAGTGAGCTTTTCACGGAGTTTGAAATGAGCTCCAAATTTAATCATACACACATAAATTTTTCTGCAATTATCATCAATTTCAATTAATAATTATGAACACACGAATGAAGATGAAGACTGGAAGATATTGAAGGCACAAATGTCCTCTCGCGGACTCCATCATACCTTCAGTGTTCCAACAAGCACCCACTTTTTGTGTTGTGTCGTGTAACACTGTGCGACACAGTGCTACATTGTGCTTCCTTGATGGAAAGCACCCAATGAAATCGGAGAAACCTAAAAGCCTGTGTCCACGGTCTGAGAACTCTGTCCAATTTCTAGTTCTCAAGAAAAATCCCTAGTACTTCAATAATGAAAAAGTAACATTTGGACAGCAATAGTAGCCGAAAATGTCTGATGCGGAAATGCTCAGCGTCCCGTTTCTTCTTTCCGAAATTTTTAGCTACTATTTGTATCCAAATTTTACCTTTCTATGATCCAAGTACTAGGTTTTTCTTTTTTCTTGGAACTAGAAATCGGACAGAGTTCTTAGACCATGGACACAGTTCTTGAAAAGCATGCAAGTTTCCTATTAGATATATGCTTAGACTTCAAGGTGTTGCACTCCCACCATCGCAATTTGCAACAAGATTGATTATGAATTTGTCATAAAAGACGTGGCCAAAATTTCTGAGAAAAAAATAAGAGATATAAGAAGATCTGATTCTAAAGATTCACTGAAGAAAATCAAGGGTTAGTGGTGGAAGTCAGGTCCTGAATAATACCCTAGATGAATAATTCCGGCATGGCAGAATCATTTGAGGCTCCGATTTCAAATCATTTGTCCAGAGTAGCCTAGGCAAATTAAGAAATTAGCTCATGTGAATTCCAAAGTGAACCTAGAAATTTGGAAAAAATTTGAATGTGTAGGGATAGTCTCGAAGGAAATATATTCCCTACAAAGCATTTACGGTCTCTCTCGATTTTTCAACCGCTACTTGCGAAACAAAACTTCCAATTATGATAATCCGACGATATAACGGATAATTCATCAATTCGTTCGAGAATGTAAACTTAAAATTTGAAGAAGGAAAAGAACGTGTCAAACACAAAGTGTCAAGAATATCGATGACTCAATGAGTTTGGGAATACACACAAAATATTTTCACATCATTCAGATCGGGGAATTCATGATCTCATTGACGTAAGATTATTAGAAAGAGGACACACAAATTATAAAAAAAAAAAATGCACCATATGCACGTTCGAAACGTTTTGTTTCGTGAGAAAAAAATTATGTAAGGTACGTGTTGGGTGAAAAATGATGTTCAAAATCTGAATGAGGATACATTATTACGCAAAACAATGGCAACAAAGTAATTTTTCTCAAGGATTTTTCAGTTGTGAGTTTGGCAATTGTTAATATTTTCAAAAAAAGGTTCATTGATCCTATGGCATAGTTCCTTTGAGAATTCTCGACAGTGTTGAATTTCTTGCAGAGAGATTCTAGACATAATATTATCATTCTACCATCGGTAATAATGGACATGTCGCGACCGGTTTGTTACGAATAGACCGAGTAATTCTCAAGTGAGAAGACTAGCTTATGATAGAAAAGAGATCTGAGAAGGAAACTTCGGAATTATATTTGAAAACTACTTATGTGGAAGAGCATCTTCTTATTTTAATAATGTTGAGAATAAATAGCCTGATTATCCGACCTAACTCGACCGATGAGGCCATTTATTCCTAACATTAACTTACTACGGCCATAAAGAAAAGTTGAATATTTTAATGATGAAAAATTGACATTTCTATTGGAGAATCCGGGTTCAATCAAAATTATAGGTCGTGAATACCTAAAAGATATGACGAAGAGAGGCTTCAGTATCAAAAAAGTTCCTATATTTATTCGAGAGTCTGATTGTAAAAAACCGGGCACGCCATGCCCATTATTACCGCTAGTGGAAGGATAATATTATGTCTAGAATCTCTCTGCAAGGAACTCGACACTGTCGAGAATCCTCACAGGAACTATGCCCTAGGATCAATGAACTTTTTGTTCGAAAATATTAACAATTGCCAAACTTATAACTGAGAAATCCCTGAGAAAAATTACTTTATTGCCATTTTTTTGCGTAATAATGTATCCAAATTCCCATTTTGCGCATCATTCTACAACGAACAAGTACCTTACATAATTTTTTTAATCACCAAACAAAACGTTTCGAACGTGCACATGGCGCATTTTTGGAATTTTTAATATTAAAATGAAAATGAAAATTTTGAGGAAAATTCCCGAAATGCTGAAATGATCAATTGATCGTTTACAACATTGATTCAAAAACTTGAAAATCATTTTTCATTTTTTGACTATTGAGTGTAAGATTATCTTTTATTTGATCAATATTTATTTCATTTTCCCCAATATTTCCCCTATTTTCATGAATACTCATTTTTTTCCCCAAAATTTCCTTCATTTTTATCAACAATTTTGTTTCTATTCATCCTTCCTTCAGTTTCATCAATAATCATTCCATTTTTCTTGAAATTTTCCTTATTTCCATCAACAATAATCCTGTTTCCATTACTATTTTCTCTTTTTCGATCAAACACGATTCTACCTTTCTTAATATTTTCTCAATCATCTTCACAAACAAATTTATCTCGCTCCCTTTCCCCAGTTATAAGGAAACAATGTCTTGCTTCGTGATTCAATTTTCCACAATATTGACGAATTAATTGAGGACGTTCTTTAGGTACACTCTTTGAAATCGGAAATACCAGCTGATTTTGATTTTGTGTAGCTTCTGAATTTGGCCTTGAATAACGGCTTCGGCAATGTAAAGCAGTGTGCTTTTCTAATCTACATCTTTGAAATTTATCGATTTTGTTCTTCTCATTATCTTGTGTTGTTTCTTCGAATGGAGTAATCTCTCCTTCCATTTCATGATTTTCAGTATCCCATTCCTTTTTTTCAATAGAATTTTCAAGTGTCGATGATTCTCACCAATCAGATTCTACATTTTCACGAAATAAAGCAGATTTTTGGGAACTTATAATTTCTGAATAAGTACTCTCTTCTTCTCTCAAGATTTCCAGTGATTTCAATTTTTCTTGATTTTTTACTGATTCCTTTAATGCATCCGTTATTGTTGTTATTGAATCGCTCTTCACTCGCGCTTCGATTGCGATAGGGTTTTGCGGGAGAATATTCACGGGATGAGAGACAGACTTGACAGCGGTGTCTCGGGAGGTTGTGGGAGTACCGGTGGTAGCGGAAGTGGTGCTTACGGCTTCAGCGTAGAGATTCGGACGTACGTCTCCTCTAGCTGCCGTGGCGAAGGGGTTCAGGACTTCACGGGGAGGGGGGGGGTTGTATCGGAAGCACCATCGGGCGTCGTAGGGGAACTTTGTGTGGCGATTCAGTCATTTGAACGTCCGTCAGGGAGGGGTGGAGATCCAGTACGTCGTCGTCGGGGATTTGAGAACGTTGTTGGTGATGGGAGGTGCTGTAGTCGGGGTTGTTGGGGTTGTTGCCGGAAGAGGGTTGTTTGCGGGGATAGTATCGGCCTTGGTGGCGTTTAGCCTCGGGAGTGGGAGAATGTGGATGGCGTGACGGGCATGAAGGCTGCGGCGAGAGTGATTGTCTCCAGGGCGGTGGCAAGTCCTGGAGGGCGATCCTCGATCGCCCACAGATACTTCAGGTATCCCTTCAGGGGTTGCCAGAAGTTATCTCCTGGAGAGATGTCATCGGGGGTGGTGGGGATTGGCAGCAGTTCTTCTACCTGCTGTTGCGGACGTAGCAGCAGAGGCTGCTCGTCGGCTCTCTCCTTCACGCAGGGGAATTTCTACCTCTCCTTCGAGTTCACGGCTTAGAGAGATAGCGGGGAGTGGTTCACGACCGAAATTCGCGAATGCGGGGGCTGCTTGTGCTGCGCTATGATACGCGGTATTGTAGGCGAAGCGGAATTCATGGAGATGGAGATCCCAATCGCGATGATCACTTTCCATGAATGCGCGAAGCATCATCTTCAGTACTCGTTTCACCATTTCCACCGAATTGGCTTGAGGGTGATACGGGGGGGTTGTCTGGTGTTTCGTGTCAGTCAACTTCATCAGGGCTTTTACATCTTTATTGATGAACTTGTCTCGAATTACCAGGGCATATCGGGAACCGGATTTACTCGGGGTAATTGAGCCAATTAGATCGGTGGCAACGGAAGTCCAGGGCTCTTGAGAGACACGTTTTACCATGTGCCCAAGGGGTAAGGCATTTTCAACTTTGACTCGTCGACAAACGCCACAATGTCGGACAAAGGTTACGACATCGCGGAACATATTCGGCCAATAGTAATTAGTATACATTCGGCGATATGTTTTGTCTACGCCCAAGTGTCTGGCTTGGGGAATTTCGTGGCATTGGGAAAGGGCGATTTGTTGGGATTCCGCGGGTAAAACTAATTTCTACGCGTTCATATCGTTCATTTCAAGGGTCATAAAGTCGAAGGGGCGGTGGGTGTACAGTTTATTATCCTCGATTTTCCAATCGGGCAACTTTTCGGGATTTCGTTCGACTCTTTCGTACTTGTCTACGTACCACGGGTCGGAAATTTCTTGATTCAGGGCAATGGTTCCATATTCGGGACTTTTACCTTCGGGAGATCGGGATGGGGAACTTGATGAAGGTCTCCTTTCCGGTGAATAATAGTCAGGTCATATTCAAGTAAACTTAACGCCTATCGCGCTAGTCTACCAGTCGGGTCTTTTAGATCATTTAACCACCGGAGGCTACTGTGATCCGTTATCACGGTGAAGGAGTAGCCCTCCAGATATCCACGGAATTCGAGAATGGCCTAAATAACGACGAGACATTCCAATTCCGTGACGGTATAATTTCGTTCGTGCGCGGTCAAAGCGCGGCTGGCATAGGCAATCGCCTTTTCTGCCCCATTGGGGGTTTGGATGAGGAATGCGCCTAAGCCGACAGTACTCGCGCCGGCTTGCACGATAAAGGGTTACGAGAAATCAGGACAGGATAGCATCGGGGCGGAAGTTAATCGGGTTTTCAGGGTTGTGAACGCGATTTGCTGGGATTCGGTCCACACGTAGTTATTAGCCTTTTTCGTCAGGGCAGTTAAGGGTCCGGCAATAGTGGCTGAATTCGGGATAAATCGTCGGTACCACCATACCATACCGAGGAATCGATGAAGTTGTTTTAAATTCTTCGATGCGGGATAATCTATCACGGCGGCAATTTCATCGGGGTCAACTTGTTATCCTTCACTGGTATTTATGCTATCACGGGAGGGGTACGGGGAATGACGCGCTGACAAGACAGGAGAATTCTACCGTCGAATTCTCAAAATTGGCTCGCATTTTTAATATTAGAATGAATTTACGGGACACAGAAATTTCGGGGAAAATACCATTGCGGGATTGACGGGATTTATTACGGGGGAGTCACGTATTTCATCGGGATTTCCGCGGAGGTACGGGAAAATATGGGAAACACGTGTTAGTACAAAAACGAGAAGATGAAACTCACGACGGTTAGAATCGGTGCCAGCTCTATCCTCCACTTCTTTCTCCTCTGCTGCTCCGTGGCTCCGTCTCTAAAAATCCAAAACGTGGAAGAACCTTTTGGCTTCACTGCTTCAATCGCTCTTGTTCACTTCTCACTTTTCTGGCGAAAAAACACACCGGTTAATGGCTTCACAAACAAAACACGTGATGTCAGTTTACGGGATTGTACGTGACTAATTTTTCTTTGTTGTCTACGGCGTCATTTGATCAAGATTTGATCAAGTATCGCCCACACGGCAATTTTTCTGCTTTTCCCTTTCCACGGCTATCCGTAGTCGTGAGAAGTACGGGCGGGTGAAGAAGAGGCTC
Source organism: Aleiodes sp. PSUC_FEM 10030003 (assembly GCA_018902275.1). NCBI lineage: Eukaryota > Metazoa > Arthropoda > Insecta > Hymenoptera > Braconidae > Aleiodes > Aleiodes sp. PSUC_FEM 10030003. The sequence goes on from JABSMS010009668.1 coordinate 9,909, forward strand.
ACTGTCTTACTACTGGCGAGAATTTCAGGTTATTGTTATGATTATTATATTGATTCTCCTTTCAACGGGACCTTCCTTTGCATCTAAGACACCTAAATCCTTCAAATAAGAACCTTGGGGATATGGATCTTGTCCGCCGTTGCCCCCTTTACTCATTAACTGAATTTTTCCCTGATTTTGGCCAGGTTCGTGGGGCACAGATCTTATTCACCACTGCCTCCACTACTGGTCCAAAATACTCCCTTAAACCTAATCCTCCAAGATATTTTCCTTAACTCTAGTTCACCTCTGAAGCACGGGTCTTGCCCGCTGTTGTCTCTTTAATCCCCTCCCCCCATTCATTGTAAATAATGGAAACAACATTTTCGCAGGCCTTTCATTACGCACCTTTACCTTCTTCCTTTCGGGTCATGTCACGGAAAATAATCATACGGGATTTTCAGGGCCTTTCGGGGGAATTTTCCATGGTTTTTTTCTCCATTACCGAATTTGCTTCATTTTTCAGCAACAAAATATTCCATGGTCGATTTTTCATTTTGTGAAGAAGAGTCTCTCCATTCAGTGAATCTGTAAGAATTCTGTCATAGAGAAATAGCTGAATGTCATGCGTAATTCAGAAAATAATTTCTCTTCATACCTCGTTCCAAAGTACGTACTTTCGACTGTGACTACACGGCAGAAAGTCTAACTTTCATGCACTGGTCAAGCTATACGGGCGCCGTCTATAACAGTGGGAGTAAAAACTTAGTTGCGTGCACTGATACTCAATACATGCTCGCTTACATGACCTCGAAGTTTATTTACATCTTATTCATAGCAATGTTTATCAGTGAATAGTATTGAAAAAGTAATACTGAGTAAAGTTCAACGAAAATGAAAGCAGAGTATCCAAAAGAGTAAATTTCTTAATTTTTTTTCAAAAAACTCGAATTTCCAAAAAAATTAAAGACATGAATTTTGACAAATATTATTTTGTTAAAATTTCTTCAGCTTTTCGATGGAATCATCAGAAAATCCCCATCGCGAACCATTTAATTGAGATGAAGTTAACGGGAAAACCCATGGTCGACCTTGGTCGGCTCATGAGGTCTTCCAACTCGGCTAACGTAGTTGACGGGGAAATAGTCAGGCCAAATAGAAGGGAGGGGAGTAAATTCTGGAAGGCGGTGGAAACTTGTTTGGAAGCGGGCATTGGGGGGTAAATTCGGGAAAAATAGGCCGTCATGTTGGAAAAATACTCGCTTACGGACTCTTGGGGGCCTTGGAGTTGGGTTGAGGCTTCCATTTCCAAATTGGTTTGGTACGCGGCGGAAGTGAAATGGGCTCTCAGGGCCGATTTTAATTGTTCTCACGAGTGAAATCGGAAGTGATTGGAAATATACCAGGTCCCGGCGATGTCTGTCACCAGGTTGTTGAAGGCGGCGAGTAGCTCGTCGTTGGGGATTTCGCACATGCCCATCTCTACGCAGCTGAGGAACTTTCTAGGTCGGCATCCTTCCGGCCGGTATACATGCATTTTCGGGCGATGAGACTAACGGTGCGAGCAGTTTTGGCGTCGACGGCGTTGGATGCGGAGTAGTCGTTAGACTGGGCTGAAGGTCGTCGGCGACGGTCTTGGGTATTGGGGATCAGACCGTCTGGTTGCGTATAGATCGGGGGATTGGCATAAATGGGCTGCGGGTTAGCGTACGGGAACGCGGGGAATTGGTAGTCATTGGGAGGGAAATTAATCGGATTGGGCACAGGATTGTTTACAGTTTTGGGAGTTTTGGGCGTTTTTGGGAGTTCTTCGCGTGTACGCTCACTTTTGTAGGGGAAGAGCTGGACGGGTGGGGTCGGACTGGACGGTCCGGGAATCGCCAGGAGGAGAATACTGGGGTGAAGGATTGGTGTTTGCGGGGTGGAATTCAGGGCCGGTTTGACTGGCGTTCGCCTGCTGGGCTTGCTCTTGGAGGGCCTTCTCCTCAGCAAACTGGTTGGCGAAGGCCTTGAGTTTGGCCCTCTCTTCTACAAGGCGTCGGGTTTGCTTTTCTAGGGCCGTTCTTTGTTCGGCCAGGGCCCGGGCTCGGTTCGCGATTCGCTCGCGTTCCTCGGCGAGAGCTCGCTGATCGGCAAGGACTTGCTCTTCGGGTTCAGGTTCGGGGGAGGGGAATCTCCGTGTCTTCTATTCATCATAGTGAATGGTGGGCGGGAAGAAGATCAGGGTTTATCGGGAAAGAAAACAAAATATACGGGAGAATTATATGGGAGAATGAAAAATTTTATTCGACTGAGTTCGGGAATTAGGAAAGTATATTACTTACCCCTCTGCTGGGGTGCTGCACAGAGAATTTACTCACAAAGATGTACAAAAAAAGGATCTATATGATTCCCTTTTTCTATCGTCGCACTGAAGAAATTTTCGTGGCCACTCACGCTGACGGTTCTCACGAAACTAACGCGTCAGACGAATAAATCGGGGGGAGTAGCCGCGTTTTTCTCTCCGGGGTGACGTCAGCAAAAGGGGGGAGTTATTACAGAAAAGGTTATCTTTAAATTCTCGAATATTCTCTCTGAGAGACAAAACTCCTTCAGCGAATCACGCCCCACGTCGGGCACCATTTTCTAACGTGACTTTTCCCACGGGGGTCGGAAAAGCCACCTTGCCCGCTACCCACCTGGGGCGCCAGTCGGTTTTTCCTGGAACCGACAAACCATACGGAGAGAGGTTCGCCCAACAAAAACAAGGAAATCACCAACGAAATCCCCCGGAAATTCCCTTCTGCCCCTATCTATTCCAGGGGCAGATTTCTGGCGATTTTTCGACCTCGACTACGTCGAGACAAGAACATGGACGAACCGAAGGGCCAGGGGGAACACAGGCAAGAAGGGGAGAGGGTGTTACGTCCACCTGGGTCGCTCAGTGGATCGGTTATGGAGAGAAGGGTGGGACGGGATGAAAAAGCGATTCGCTGGAGCGCCAAAATTCGACAAAATAACAGAAAAATCTCCTTCTCCTTATCCGCTCATAATGACCTTAATTACTCTAATCTATTGATCCTAACTTAAACTTAATTATCCTGAGAAATGAAGGATAATAAAAGAAAACAGTCGACAGAAAAATCCATTTAGATGTAATTATTCATTGTAGAATAAACGGGAGAATTATACATAATTTATGTAGGAGTTTTACGCGGGGGAGAGAAAAGAGTGGGAAAGAATAAACGCAGAAATTTCGATAATAACTACCAAAATTCGTAATTATATATAAGATAACCATAAATAAATTCAATTGCCTGGAAATGAAAGGAGAGAATAAATTATTATGGGGCGGGTGGTGCACCAGACTTTTTACGGGAGTCTCGTACTTCCGGTTTTGGGGTTAAACCGGGGTGAAATGGCGTATATAACTATCGGGGCACGTAGATGGTTTATTTAGCTAATTTCTCCCGCTTAGAGATTATAAAAATCTCAAGCCGTAGTGGAGATATTAACAAAACAATATTAACGGGAATAACGGTTAATTTGTCTCAAGGCTGCGCGCGCAATTTGTGTGGTTTTGCACTCACCGTGAGTGAAATACACTGCCCCGCGCTCACTCTTGTTACGTCGCTTACGGGGGTAGTTTTCAGGTCTAAGGGTGGACTCCGGTACGGGGAGGTAGGCCAGGGGTAGACGAAGCTACCCTGTAAATCTTTCGGGGATCGGTTGAGAAATACGGGAGATATAAGAGTAATACCATTGAGGTATCTATTCTATCACTGGAGGGGTACAGGTTATGACGCGCGGGCGAGGCCGGAGAATTCTACCGTCGAATTCTCGGCATTGGGTCGCATTTTTAATCGGGAAATAATTGTACAGAATAAATTAAATCACAGGCCAATTATCTTTAAGTATTTACGGGGTTTTAAGGAGAAAAGTAAAACTCACGGCGGGCGTTCCTTCTCCATTCTCGGCTCCTTTTTTCTTGGCAGGGCCGTGG
>JABSMS010009679.1:0-13869 GCA_018902275.1 Aleiodes sp. PSUC_FEM 10030003
GCTTTCATGTGAAATTTTTTTTTTTATTTAATATATAAAACATAATTACGAAGCTAGTCGACCTTTTTCATTTTCCGCTTCACTACTAAATTTATCTTTTTCAAAGAAAAAATTAAATTCAATTTTCTACTACTCGATACTAATAAAATCATTCCCTTTTAAATTATCGTGAAAGTCAATGAAATTAAGTGGAATAAGGGATGTGATTCTTTGTACCACCCAGAAGAGCTAATTCAAATTTCCAATGAATTTCTATTTAAAAAAAGGAGAGAAAAAAACAAGTGCTCGTTAATTCGAAAGTACATATTGTCTTTGAGGGTAATTTCATCGATTTTACACAAGGCTTGATATCTTGAAGCTTTCAGTGATGCAACGAAACATAAAAAGCATCCCCATAGTGACTGAAATCAATATTAAGTATAAACCATAATATCATATTCCCTGCTCGCACATTATTCCTGCGGATAAAAACTCGGTGATGATTTTTTTTGTTTGAATATTCTTTTTAAAGACTAGATTGGCCCAATTTATTTTCCGCAGCGTGATGCATCAGAATTTTCTCAGTTCATTGAAGTTTTTTTTTGAGATATTTGTAAATTACGTGGAAATTATTTCATTGCGGTCACCCTAGAGTCAAAAGGGCGCAAGTGCTATTTTTTTTAATTCACAAAGATTGAATTCACATTTATTTTTAAAGAAGAATAGTAAGTTACGACCTTTTATTATTCAGAAAAAAAAATGCACTTACGCCTTTTTGATTCTATATGTAATATATTTTACTTCCAAAATTTTATTCCAACTGAAATAAAAATTCTTATTGCAAATCCCATCCCGACACAATTAATATTTTATACACATTCACTAATTAATTTTCAAACTGACAATTAATGGCGTAAGTTAGTATTCTCATGAAAAGAAGAGTGTAGATTCAATTTTTGTGGATTTTTAAAAAATGGCACTTACGCCCCTTTGATTCTAGGGCGACGATATCAGTAGCGAAGAGGTAAAACAGGATAAGTCGATTTTCCCTGCCAATTGTTTTCCTCAAGTATCTCGGAAACTAACGGAGATACGTCCTTTTTGCCCTGATGCTTTTTTGTAGCTCTTGAAATTCTCTACAAAAAAGCAGTAGGCCAAAAAGAGCGTATCTCCATTATTTTCCGAGATATTTGTAAGAGAAGATCGGCGAAAAACATCGACTTATCCTGTTTTACGTCTTCACTACTGATATATATTCAGAAGTTTCATTTGCTTAGCAATTATAACAAAAAAAAAACTGAGGACAAATTCTCCCTCCCTGATCATTACAATAATTTCCCTATCTTCGTTCTGATCGCCTGTTAATTTACAAAAACTCAAGTAATATTGAACTTCCATCACTTCACTACTGAATTCTTAAAATACTCGATGATTGTATCTCTACCAAAGTTTTTTTTTTCGTCTACACAACCTCGCTACAAGGTCAAGGATTCAGCAATTATCGCCATTGACGGCAGGTTGAAAGCTTTCGTTGATTTAAGATAGTGTTCATTTCAACATTCCCGCAGTTCCATTATTTCAAAGAGAATACGACTTTTTTCTGATTTCTCAGTAAATGAAATAAAAGAACAATCAGATTGTAGCAGAGGAACACAGATAACGTGAATCTGTGTCAAGGTGAATCGAATGAAAGAAACGCCTCCACTAATAGAGATACGCGGCTTTAAGTCATCACAATGTTCTCAATGCATCGCAAATTCTCAACTGCTCCAATTGAATTTCTGACGGATATTATACGAGCATACGCCCTGTGTCTGATACTGAAATTTCGATTTTGTAGCAAGGTCATTAATGAGACCTGTGCATTGGGAAAACGGGTGTTCCAATTGGATTCAACCCTTTCATTAATTGTTCTTCACTGTTAAATTTTTTTTTCTGAATTTTCCGTGTCAAAGAGCGGAAATTTTGAACACGTCATATTCCGAATCAAAATTCAGGGAAAATCCTTATTGAAAATTCAAGTTTCCCATTGATTTTCGAATAATTTAACTGAAACATCAATGGAACTTGGGAATTTCAGTTAAACTATTCCGTGAAAATTCTGTTAAATCACGGAATTTCAGGAAAAAATGAGAAATTTTGGTTCATTTTGGTTCTCAATATTCATGTTCATTTGAAAATTCAAGCAAGGGATGAAATTTGGGCTTTTACGTCTACTAAAGACTCATAAATTCCTTCGAATTTTACCTAAAACTTGAATTTTCATGACCATTTTTCCATCAAAACAAATTAAACGTCACGCTCATGAAAATTATCATCAGATTGTCCATGAAATTTCAATTTGTTTCAAGCATCTCCGTGCGCTTGATATTTGATATTTCCGCTACGAAGTAGTAAAAGGAGAGTAGAAAAATTCCTTCGACATTCTTTCGCAAATATTTCCGGAATGACTAAGCTGAAAAGAATTTTTCAAGATAATTTTTTATAGCTAATGAAATATAGAAAAAAAAGTCTCTCGGCATTCATTCCGAAATCCACTAGTCTCAAAAATAATCCCAGAAAAACCTTTAGGCATTTTTCGCTAATCGACTCGTTCAGAAGACACAAGCATAAAAAAAACTCGGAAATCTTTTCACTCAAATCGTTTATTTTTCTACAAATAACTATAAAATAATAAGATACAATATAAATTTGGCACTTAAGTCTTTTTGAGTTAAATGCTCAAATATCCCCTGCGTTATGAAATTTCGTATTTTTAATTGGGATGAATGTAAAAGGAAAAAATATTTGAAAAATCACACACTTCGCTATGGTAAGAAAAGCAATAATACATCGTTGTCAATCAAATGAAATCATAGGAACTCAAATATAATAAATAGCATTATTAATAAGATACATTAATATGAAAGCTGTGAAAGACAATTCATTAATATTCTTTCCATTATTACTACCATTTACATAAATATAATACTCTTCGGCGCGGCGACTGCCCACCATATATTCAGATACATTCAGTGCATACAATCTGAACGATAGAAATCCTCCGTATCCTTCAGCCGCTTTGTGATAAAGGCCGATGCCCGAAAGAACACCTGATTTTGACTCAACCGGTACGGCATCGAGAAACGGAATCGTTGTCTGACCCACGTCTTTTTTTAAGCTTGACGGAGTAAATTTGACGAACGCATTGGACGATTCAGTTGGAATATTCGAAGCTCCTGACTTTTCTGGATCATCACCTTCTTCTAACTTGATCCTTTCACTGCAAACAGAGTAAGAATTCATTGATCATCAGTGAATGAGGATAAATTCAAGAATCTTGCGTTTTTTTTCTCAAAAGGAGATATCTTGCATTCAAAGATATTCCTGAAAAAATCTATCATGGAACAGAATTAACTACTAAAAAATTCTTTCTGAATTTTACTAGTTATCTTCATTAACTCACCTATGAATAATAGTGGACGACATCCACTGAGGATTAGATGAATGCCCAAGCGTACCAGATACGAAGTAGAAGGGCATATATTGAATCCGAATTTCCAAACGCTGCCATTCATCTTGCGTCTCACTCTTCTCAGCTATGGCGAATTTTATACCTGTAGGATTTTTTAAGCAGGAATTTAAGGGTGACGCAGTTTCTTTGAATTATCTCTGAAGCTAATTTGAACAAGGGAATTTCTTTTGGAACATTCGCATAGAATATATTTACAAAGATTATTTTTTTTTTTATTTTTTATTTTTGCAAAGATAATTCATTTCGATTTTTGTCTTCACTACTAAATTAATAATCTTCAAATTATAATGTGAGTGCTTCAAATTTTATTTACCCGTGACAACATGTCCTGAAGGAACAATCACATCATCCAGGTTAATTGCATCGTTGTGATCATCAACAACAATGAAATCTCTTCCGAGTTCGTAAATACTTGAACTTCCATTTCTAGCTTGAATCACTGACTCTTTCATGTCTTGTACATCCTTCCATGCTCCGGAATCCTCAGACCCTTGACCCGCAGGTTGTAGCTGTGCTTCTTTTATTTGGATTTGAACAATACCATCCTTAACGACGAGCCTTGCACCAGTGACGATCCTTACATTTCGAGGATTGAAGAGATTGAGCCAAATCACATGAAAAAAGATACCTGATTCTTGGAGTAAAAGAAACCTATTTCACGATTTTGCACTATTTGCACTATTTTTTCAGAATAGTGCAATACGTTTCTACTCCAAGAATTAGATTTTTTTTCGTGTAGTCTAAAAATTTTGTGTGCATTCTTTTGTAAATATCTCCAGAACAAGTGAGTTCAGAAAAAGACGCTTGAAAAGTTATTTTATCAAAAATTCAGTGTGAAAAAAAAGGTCTCTTGTCAACCACATTGTTCCCGAGATATTCCTAAAACAAGACACGCATAATTTTTCCAATACTTCTCCATTACTTAATTACTGATTCTTCCAATTGACTTCTTTAGTTCAAGTGTATAAACTAGTTATCAACCTACATGTTATTCGAGATGTCGGCTTGCGAGGGTAGTAAACTGATGACATGAGTACTGCGGGCATTTTTCATTGCTAACTCTAGTGAATTACCTTCGCACGTGCAGACACAGGAATCACACCAGGCACCACTGCAAATATCCCGTTTTATTTATTAAAGCATTGAACATGGAAGGGCGCAGTCATGCGCGACTACCTACTCAAAGGGTTGCGATGCAGCGATAAATCGATTTTCACCGAGAAAGCTTCAATCATTCACGTTTCACGTGATAAATAAGAAGTGAACGGACTATACTTTTTTTTAGTGTATAATCGGTCGTACTAAAACATATTTTTGAGGACTATGCTGGATTGAGAGAGCAATTGATTCCTTCGGAAATATTTGGCTCCTATACTATATCGTCGTCCTAGAGTCAAAAGGGCGTAAGTGCCTTTCTTAAAAATCTACAAAAATTGAATCTACATTCATTTTTTCATAAGAATACTAACTTACGCCTTTTTATTATTCAGCAAGAGATAATGGTACTTACGCCCTGTTGATTCTAAGGCGACGATATTATGTGAATTTCGGATCGACTTTGAAAGATCAATCTTCAGTCAATTCGACAATAGCATCCAAAATTAATTTATCAACAATTAATTACTTACTAATACAAATAAGATGAATTCTCCTTCAAAACTCCCAAACATTTAGTTTTGTCTCCATAAATATGACCAGCATTATCTTCAAACCACTGATAACGCCTCCGTTGGTTTGCCTATCAAAAATTCAGAGGATTATTCCAATCCCGAATTCATTCAGCTGAATGCAATTTGAATATTTACCAATTCACAATATGTTGGATTTGGAATTGTCCAGCAGTTTGAAATTTTTCCACATGATATTCCGTTATATTCGTATGAGGTCTGACTGATAGTGTCACAATCACCTTTGCATGAGTCATACCGATTTTTTCCATATTCTTCGGTCAATACAACTTGGTAAAGATCTTCCATCTCGAAAAACGTTTCACCTGAAGGAACGAACGGATTTTCCAATCATGGAATGATGTTGAGTATCTCGGGGAATAATGGAGATCGGGAATTTTTATAGAGACCCTTTTTGGGAAGCGGAATGAAATCTAAAAAAAATTCGTAGGAAAATCGCTCGTCCTTGGTTCATTTGGAAATGAAACAACTTCTAAGGATTCTCTTGAAAAAAATATTCCTATTGGTTTTTAGTTTTTGGGAATATCTGGAATTCATGTGTTCAATTCTGATCTAGATTTTGGTTCAGATTTAGGACTAAGCAGCATCTATTGACCATTAATCCAGATTATCATCTTGACGCTCAACTTCGATATATTTCCATATGATTCGCGGTTTTGAGGAGTCCAAATAAAGCAACTGTACAATGATTTTTTTGAGAAAATATTCCGATTATTTATAGCTCATATCCTAATTTACGGGAAAGGTCTCTACGAACATTTCGCTATCGCGCTTCGATCCTAAGACATTCGCCAAAAACCAACTGTAAGTGATAATGAATTTATTCTCGAATATTGACAAATTATTTACGTGCACGAAACTGAATCCGTCAACGGGATGATTACGTCAGAACATTTAATCGAGTTTCAGTCGATTGCCAGTCGTTTTGAAAACGGAGAAAATTGATCGATTCTTCATCGATCGAGAAACAGTCGATCAGCTTCCGACCAAAAAAATACTTCAGTTATTTCTCTATTTCTTCATATTGGTTGAATTTTCATTTGAGTCGGTTCCTGTATCAATTTCGCATTTTTCAAGCGTTCTGGATGATGGTCACGCTTCACCTGTTTATTACTGAATTAATGACTCACCTCGATTGTGTTTTGGAGGATCGCACGAACGAAAACTCAACGGTGCGGATGCAATGGCTTTTTTGAAATTCATGAAGTACAGCATCAAGCGCTTTTCTCTATCGCTTTGAGCCTCTTTTAATTCATAATCAGTCGTATCTGGAATGCAAATTAACATGATAAAAGATAAAATCGCACATTCCCATGAAACGGTTCCAGATAGTTTTGTTTCAATGATTTCATGGAATAGCGGAGAAAATTTCTGATGGAAAAGACGTGCTAGATTTCATTTTTCGTGATTTTTTTGGGAACAATTGAACGATTCAGCCAAAAATTCGAATTTCTCGTTTTTATTCTTGGAAATTTTCAGTCTTTTGAGAAAACTTCCAGTTTTAACTGTCGCAGCGCGAAGAAAAAAAAATTTAATTATAAATTTTTCGAACTATGAAAAGAAAAATTCGAAGTTTCGAGAAAATTTTGAAAAAAATATGAATGTTTTTTTCCAAAAATTTTGAGAAAAATGTATTTTTCCAAAATACGCCTTTTGCTAACATTTTCACAATTTCAATTTTTTCAAAATCTCAAAAATTCAGATTTTTTCAATTTTTTGTTTCTTAGAAATTTAGACTTCTTTCAGTTTAGATTTTTTTTCCAAAATGTAGATTTTTCTGAACATAATTCTTCTGTCTTTTTAGTAATACAATTTGAGAATTCTTCATGATATTATTCATGAACTAGATGGTGAATCATCTAAAACAACAAGTTTCTATTCATCTTTGAATAATTTATCTTAAATTAAACTTTTTTAATCATCTTCATCAAAAGTTTTCTGGACTTTCTGATAAATATACTAACAGTTGAAGAGTTTGCGCTGCAATTCATAACCAAAACTGAGGGAAATCATTCCCATCATCTCAGTTGAAACTATAACTGTGTATAAATTATACAAGTAATGGCTTGGCGATAATCCATCTCCACAAAACTCCAATTTTTTCGTCTGAAAGAAAAAAATAATACGAAATTAATTTACATCATTGAATGAAGTTATCAAAAAGAATTCAATTCAATTTTTTTTTGTAAGGAAAGGCGGGGCAAAATGGACCCCTAAAGAGAAATCTCGAAATATAATTTTTAAATTATTGAAATGTTAGAAAAAAAAACTAAAAAAAAAATTATAAAATTTTTAGAAATATTTTTTCTCTATTAATAACTCTATTTTTTCTCTCAATGGTTTTTCTCAAATATCTCGGGAACTAACGGAGATACGTCCTTTTTGTCCTAATGCTTTTTTGTAGCTCTTGAAATTCTCTACAAAAAAGCATTAGGGCAAAAAGGGCGTATCTCTATTAATTTCCGAGATATTCGCAAAAGAATCTCGGCGAAAAAAATCGACTTATCCTGTTTTACCCCTTCACAACTGAATTCATATCTATATTTATCTACATAATAATTTATCGATTCAAAAAATCCAAAAGAACCTCACATCAACATATTCTCCATAAAGCTCCAGGAAATTTTTATTCAAATCTCCAATCGATTGCGTCACGTAATTGAATAAGTTCTTGAGACTAGTTCGCACGTTTTTGTCGCTTTCAAGACCGGTCAATTGTTTCTCTAGACTCTTCAATTCTGCCCTATTATAATGTTCTGATTCATTAGAATACGTGATCGTTTCTTCGTAAGATCCTTTCACGTTGATTATTTGTTCCGCGATTTTCCGTTTAACCTGGCCAATTTCTAATTCCAATGGTAAATCATTAATTTTCTTAGCGATTTTCTCGAACTCGTGCTCCATCCGCGTTACAATATAACTCAATTGCGATGAAATATCATCCAACTTGTTATTTATTTTTTCCGAATTTTTGTCGTCATCACTTATCGCGTCGGTTACACTGTTTACGAGCTCTCTGATGATATGACCGTGTTTACTACCAGTATAAATAATATCGTAAATTTTCCTCGAGAACTCAATCACGTATTCTAAACTGTGAAACGAAAAATGACTGCCAGAATGATCTGCACTCACGTGCACCGTAAATAGCGCGAGAATAAACAATTTTGTCCACATTTTTGGATGAATGAACGATAAATGTTGGAGTGATTGTCGATGGATTTCATCCATTCGTTTGGATTTTGAACGTCGGTTTTTTCACGTTTTTCACTTTTTACGGAGCAAATGCCGGCACTATCAACACGAAATTATTATTGTGGTTATGCCGCTCCCCATAGAGCGGCTCGAATTTCAACTGCGCCACACGCCCAGTGGTCACATCAACAGAAAAAAAAACTACGCGTTACGAGCAGAGAAAAAGGGGCAGTTGAGTCTAACGTACAGACCAATCCGCATGAAGCGATCCATGAATGCGTCGTAGATAGTGGTGTAAGTGCAAAAACTGATCTGCAAGTTTACCATAAATTTACCAGTAAGTTACACGCAACTGACCGATCATGGATTACTAATGTTTTACTAATGAAAAAAATCATCAGAAATTAATGATAATGAAAGTAGCACACATCTGACAATCTTTTGGATTTTTTTAAACAAGTAAATTATCATTAAAAAAATATTTAAAAAATTTGCACTCATAGTTTCTTAAATTTTCTATATGTGCACATTTTTTAATTTTTTTTTTAAATTTATTTTTTGGAGGAAGGAAATCCAAAAAATTGCCGATGTGAAGCGAAAATCTCGAGATTTTTTACGAGATGTAAAAAAAATCTCTTCATAAATTCTCCCAAACCGTTTATCTTTCGAGATATTTCCAAAATAAACCACATTGGATTTTTCGACGAATCCCTGTTTACCACTTGGCTGCTGGAATGTGAAGACATTGTTTGCTTCAATGACTTTCATTCATAAACAAGTGCAAACGATAATAAAAAAACGATTGAGTATTGTTGATCACATTTTTCCAACGAGAACATTCATTCAATGTTTTATTTCCTGTCTGAAAGAACCTTCCATTACTTAATCTTAAGTAATTAAGCAGAGTATTTGCTTTTCATTTAGCTGATGAAAGGTGGATTGCAATTTGTGGATATTGCTTCGAATTGAAAAGATAATTAAATGATGCTTAATTATTTTCCTTCATTAACAATAATTATCTTATAATCTTTATTCAACAATAATCATGTACTTGGTCATTAAAATTCCAACAATTTTAGTAATAAATAAATGAAACGAGACAAGTGCGAACAAAACGTTTTTATTCTGTCATCAGTTTTTAGCGAATATCTCGGGAATTAATGGAGATACGCCCTTTTTGCCCTAATGCTTTATTGTAGAGAATTTCAAGAGCTTCAATAAAGGTATAGGACAAAAAGGGCGTATCTCCGTTACTTTTCGAGATATTCTCAAAAAACTGGTGATAGAATCAAAACCATTTGGGCCGGTTCACAAAAAAAAATCGACTCTAAGATGCTATAACAATTATTTAAATAAACGTCGTGTTGAACTATTTTAATTCACTTAGAAGAGAATTCAATACTGAATAAAAAAAACTTTGGTTTAATTAAATAGGTCGTTTATTTTGTAAGAGGCACTTAAAATAATTTAGAAGACCTATCAAACGTAACATCTATACTCAATAATTCCTGAGATATTCTCAAAATAATACCGATTGATTTATTTATGATTACAGGGTACCTCAGGGATGTAACAGGGAGCTACTCCGTCTGTTTCCTCTGCATGGGGACGTGCATGGTCCTCGGTGGAATTCCTCTACTAGTCGTCTCAAGCGAGACCCGAAAAACCACCGAATTGACTGTGAATGTACCGGCAGAATCTAAGACAAAGGAAACATCACAAACAACCAAAGAGTAGTTTAATTTCGGAAAGATGAAAAATCAAAGAAAATTAAAATTCATGAAGTGATTGAATTAAAAGTATAAGAGGATAAATAATTGTTTAACAAGATTTATGATACGAAGAAGTGTTGCTTGATTATTACAAGAGCTTTTGAAATAAGTGCACAGCTTCCAGGTATTTTTTTTTGTTTCTTTATTTTTTTTTATTTTTTTTACGGATGAAAAAATTCAACAATAATTCTTTGAAATTGTGCACCAGACTGTGATCGCAGAAGTTATGGAGAAGGGTATTGTAATTTTGGTATCTTCTTGAATTAAACGGAGACACAAGAGAGTACAAGGGACTGGACGAGTTGGTTCGTTCCAAAATACAAAACATAAAAATAAAATTATTTAAATAATCATTTTCAGTAATGAAGGAAAACGGGATAAGTGGGAAAATCCGTGTGGCTTCTTTCGGGGAGAGGAGAGAGTGGGGCAAAATGGAGCTCGATTGATAATTCGAAAAAATTGAATTCTTTAAATATATTTGAAAGTTTATTTTTTGTTTTGCAAAATTGTGGAAATTTTTTTTTATTTCTTGATGAAATTTTTAAAGAAAATACAATTGTAAATTTCTTGAATTCTTCTGAAAGATAAAACTTGAAAATTGGGGTTTTTCATTTTTTCGGAAGAAACTGAAATTTTTTGTTTCATGGGAAATTTTTAAGATTGTATTTTTTTTAATTTTCAAAATTTCGAGGTTTTTAAAAATTCCAAAATTTTTATTCTTTCAAATATAATTTTATCTTGAAATTCTTCTTGAAGAGCCCATTTTGCCCCGTCCTTCCCTGTCTCGGAAACTATAAGGCTTCAGAGAATTTGCGAAGAATTTTTTTAGAGAATTTCTTCGCCTATAAATAAAGTCTGATAATTTTCTCTAAGTCCACTCGTTTCAAAAATATTCGCGAAATAAACTACACGGAATTTTTCGACTTTTCTTCCACTTCACTTGCTGGATTAAAAAGATCGGGAGTAAAAATCGGAAGTAAGAGAGAAAGGAAATTAAAGTTAATTATTTGAGTAAAATTAATTTTTTTGCGACTAATTTTTTCATGAAAATCATTTTACTGAGGTAAAAAATTACAAGGAAAAGTTCATAACGGTGATTCAATAGTTAATTTGCAGTTTTAAGTCTATTCTGCGAATTCCCAGAATCAACGGAAGATAAAAAAAAATTGGAGAAATTCTTTTTTGTCGAACGAAAGATCTGCAAAAAAAAATCTCAAAAATTTGTGAAAAAAATTTAATTTAATTTGTTTGACCTCCGATTTTTTACAAATATCTCGGAATTGAAGCGACATAGTGAAATATTCATAGGGACTTTTTTTCAGAGCAGAAACAGAGCTACAAAAAAATTCTGTCACCAAAAATTTCGAATCTCCATTAATTCTCGAGAAATTCCCAAACAACTTAATTCTAAACTGTTGAAATCAGGAAATTGCGAAATTAAATGGAAAAATAATCAATTATCGATGATCCCCAAGGTCACCGAGTGACGTAAGCAAGTAAACTCGATTTGAACATAGCCGCATGATGCACTTGAATCAAATCAATGGCAGCTAATCCATCCAAATGTCAAATCGTTTAAAGTATTAACTAATAAATTTTTCATCACGATTTCCTGAATAAAGTTGACCTTGATTATATTTTATTCGATATTTAATATTAGAACTTTCAATTTTACGTGAGTAGTGTAAAGAAAAAGGTCGCAAAGAAATTAATGTTATTTTTGTTACTCGAATTTCAGTCGTGAATAAGAAAATGTGAATTTTTTTTCATTGTTCGAATTATCTCGAGAATTAAGGGAAGTATCGAAATTTTCGTTTAGACATTTTTTTGAAGCTCTGGTTATTTCCGAAAAATTAGTCATCAATATTTTCTGAGATATTTGAAAGAAATGGAACAAGTCAATTCAGTAGTGAAATAATAAAGGAAGATAAGTCGATAAATTTCACGACTATGAAATTTTTTGAGAAATCAATTTTATTCTATCATCAGTTTTTTGCGAATATCTCTGAAAATAACGGAGATACGCCCTTTTTGCTCTGATGCTTTTTTGTAGAAAATTTTGAGAGCTACAAAAAAGCATGAGGCCAAAAACGGCGTATCTCCATTATTTTCAGAGATATTCGCAAGAAATCGATAAATTTCTCAATCATTTTTTCCCAATAAAAGAAAATCGCGATTATTTCTGAAATTAGTGAACTTACGAGAATTTATGCAGGATTTTTTTTGCGCAGAATTTTTTGGACTGCAGAAAATGTCTGATGATAAATTCTGGGAAATCTCATTTTTCCACGGAATTATTAAAATGGAGCAAAAGTATTTTTGACTTATCTTCATTACGATCTCAGGTTTTCATTAAATATTTTGGGAAATAACCGAGATTTTTTCGCAGAAAAAAATGACAGCTTTAAAAAAGTGCGAAAATTTCACCATCTCTTTTAGTTTCCGAAATATTTGATGGAAAATTATTACAAAGACAAATCAGTCTCGTTTTACCTTTTCGCTACCGATTTCAAAAATTATTGAATCATTGTTGCAATTTACTATTTTTTTTTAATGGAAAATTCTGTTTTCTTTTATTTATGAATTTCAGAGTAATTTAATAAGTAAATCATTTAATCAAGTGATTGATTTATCGATGATTTATAATTCATTTTTTGTTATCGTTTTTGATTAATAAAAAAAACTTAAA
This sequence comes from Aleiodes sp. PSUC_FEM 10030003, assembly GCA_018902275.1. Classification (NCBI taxonomy): domain Eukaryota; kingdom Metazoa; phylum Arthropoda; class Insecta; order Hymenoptera; family Braconidae; genus Aleiodes; species Aleiodes sp. PSUC_FEM 10030003. The sequence continues at coordinate 12,838 of JABSMS010009679.1, forward strand.
TAGTAAATTTACAAATTTTCAATAAACCTATCATAATTTTTTTTTCGATTTTTTTTTCCACGCCCATCAAATTTTCTACAAAAAAATCTGACATTTCCCTCTGAACCCACTCGTTTCTGACTGAAATAACGAAAAATTCGTTTTTAATATTCAATAAATAGGTTCACCACTGGGAATGCTTGACAAAGAATAGACCAAAATTGAAAAAATTCCCCAGGCTTTATATTATTAAAATCCATGAAACCATTCCCGTCCGTTCCCCAAAGAGATGAACCACGTGAAATATCAATCCAAGGAATTCCAGATCCTTGGCTCGAATATTTAGTGCTGGAGGATGTTAATAAACCATCGGGATTAAACGGTCAATGCAAAATTCATTGCAACAGTTTCGACGTCACGGAGAGTCTCTGGAGGAATTACGGAATATCACTGGAGCAGGGAATTCCCAATCACAAAATCGCCGTGATAAAATCAGTAGGGAAGAGGTAAATCGAAATGAGTCACTTGGGAAGTTGGTTTGTTCTTAGGATCTCGGAATCTGAGCGATCCAGCAAAAACGTATTGATTAATGAATGCCATCTCCATTTTGGAATAGATCTACAAAGATCTCATGAAATCTAAATGGATCTATTTAGATCTATTCAGGGATACGTAAATTTATTTAGATCTCAAGAAGAGATCACAGTAGATCGATAGAATCCTGATCAAATTTCATCAAATTTTTTTTCATTAATCATAATTTTTTGACATGCACATTTGGAATAAAATAGGGGAAGGTGGGGTAAAATGGACACACCCTATTTTTGATGTTATATATTATGAAAATTGCGAGAAATCGAGGGAAATATCAAAGATAGGTTTATTTTGATCGTTCCGTTGGAAAGCTGAGGAAATTTCAAGTCGAAAACATGTGTAAAAATTAATTTTTTTGAAATTTTAGAAAATTCGAGTTTTCTGGTCAAGATTTGAAGGGGTCCCCCTTTCCAAAATCTAAAAAAATCACTTTTTTGGGAATATCTCGGGTTCTATTGG
>JABSMS010009680.1:0-32763 GCA_018902275.1 Aleiodes sp. PSUC_FEM 10030003
TATATATATATGTTTATGTACACGACACGTTCTGTTTCCTGTGACCAGACCGGTTACTTTACTGTGTACATGCGAATAATACCTCAGTGTAGAGAGCTCAACGTGTTGCATAACCCACGAGAACCCAGATGGTATGGTCAGACGTTTTCTATAATCCATGATCTATAGATATTGAGAAAAAACAACATCGTTTATTTATTTTTTATTTTCTCCTGATAACGCAACGTATCAATCATCAACTTAATCTCGTCCCTTTTTTTCTCTTCGGAAATATCTGGATTAAGAACGTCAGAAGGACCTCAATATTTCAAACCTTTGTAGAAGCTGAGAAAAAGAGCCTATATAGATACAGAAACTCTCCACGTTCTTTCGACCTTACATAAAGTTGATAAATATAGGGAAGAATACCGAATCAATCACTTATCGGATAACGTACATCGTATTATAATTCGTAAACCAGATGGAAATTGTGTGAAGCTTGGAAAAGTCATGGAATATATTGAATTTCCGATACGAAAATTTCTACTTTTCTCCTTATTTTCATAGAAACCTTATTTGAAGAAGAAAAACTCTTCAATCGAATTATGAAATTCAAATTCCGTAAAAATAATTCATAAAAATTTCGCATTATTGCATTTGAAGATACGAAAGAAAAAAAAATGGAGGATCCATAAAATAAGTAACATCGCCGAGTTTTCGAGTCGGTAATACCCAGATTAGGTGACAAGATTATACCACAGAATTTCATGTTTATTTCCCCCGAAGAAGGAAATGCATTCGGTGTTTTATGGAAGAGAAAGGGGAAGTCCGAATGGCAAACTCTCAGGGCGCGTCGATTCGCTTCATTCAGTGCGTGGTGAGCTTGGCCACGCGTGTTACATTGTCTGGTTATTGTCTACATCACTTGTCGTTCAACGCGGTTTACTAGGCTTGCAATATTAAATCCGTAAATAGATGTATGTACATATATTTATTTCAATTTCTCCGCTGTTCTGAATCGAATGAATCACACGGATTACATTCAGCTTCTAAAGTTGGTGAAACTACAATCAAGTCGGTATTACTTCAGCGTTTCGAGTGTTAAAAATAATTACGTGGGGATTTTAAAAGAATTGGCTCATCATTATTTACTTGGTAGAAATATATTTAAGGCAGAAATTATGGAAATATTAAAAACGTAAAAATTTTCAATAATTTTTTTCATTGTTATTAGGACCTGTTGGGAAGAAAGTGAGCTCTCAATTATTCGCATCGTTGAAAATTCGGCACAAGATGATTGAGGCCACACGACATGGTATTTTGGTGAAAAAGTAATAGAAAGAGAATCATTGTCAATTTGAACTACATCAATTTTTTACAATAAGCAGGTTTGAATCTGACTTGTCGAACTTAGTTTCATCGTTTTTACTTCTAACTCGGAGAAAATGCGGGGTCCTTCATCCTGTGGGTTTCAGTTTATTGGAAAGAGTCTAATTTAATTCAATACGATAATTTTTTGTTTCTCTTGTTATCAAGTAAAATTAAGTTAAAATGATCACAATGCCTTTAAGAATACTAGTCTTATATTTCGTCACTTGTATCAATATTGTATTCGGTAATACCACTGAATCAAATATTTTACGATTGAGCAGACCAGAAAAAATAACACCGATATTGAATAATACTAGAATATTAAATTTTAACGAGACCGATAAGTTTCCGGGTTCGAAAACACTCAATAAGGGTCGTGACCAATTTATCGCCTTCAGCAAGAATAATCCGGAATTAGATTGGAGAAATTATTTGAAGAGTGTTGTTAAAAGTGAAGAGAGTCCAAGGGATCTTGACCTTGATTTTATGAAAGAGAAATTGGAAAAGAGTGCTAATAGCGTACAGTGGCTGAGTGACCTTTATGATCCACTGAAATGGGTCAAGGTACCAGGAAAACTTCGGGATGATTGCCGTAAAGATATGGAGTTCTTTCTAGATGCTCTGAGGGATGGAAAATCATGGGCTGCTAGGAGTAAGTAAATTAATCCTATTACACGTGTATTGTAATAGTTAACAAGACTATTTTATTCCTTCAATAATTGTATCTTTGGGTTAACCGTTTTCCTGAGAAGAATAATGGAAAATAGTAATTTTTTCTATATAAGTTATAGGAATCAAATCACAAAAATTAAGAATATCCATAAATGAGATTAAACACATAAATGTGTTGATGAGAATTTAAAACTAACTACTTTCCGCACATTGTTCGATGACATTCAAGGTAGCTTTCATAACGACCACGAAAGTGACACTACAACGCCCATAGCACACCTTTCACTTGCACGCCAGCATGAAATAACTTTGCACTTGCATTTTAAACTTGCACAATTTTGCGGTTGTACGTGCATGCTATAGAGGCTGTAAAAAAATTTAAAAAACTTCTTTTTATTTTTTTTGCTGGTATATGCACGGCAATTCTTCCACATATTAGTAAATAAAAATATTGCAATGTCCAGTAAGAAAAGTGAAATGTATGCAACATAGTACTGAAAGATTCAAAAACACATTTACTCTTGAGACTTGAATTTCCTATTTTTTCTTCACATTATGAAACTTGACGGTTAGTTTGTGCAACTATGATGAGCACTATCTCACTAAAGCAAGCCAACATATCGTTTTTTTCAATTTAAATTTTGTCATTTGAATGTCCGAAATTTCATAACTTAGTGGGGAACAAAGTTGCAATGAATATTGAATTATTTTGCAATTTCATGGATGATAATACTTGTACTTTAAAAAATTTAATATTTAATAGTGTGTGTAATTATAGCTATACTCGGCAACAAGTTCAACACTAGGGTAGTTACAAAACTTCAGTAACATGGTTATCATGTTATAAGTTAGATTGTAATAGTCAAGTGTCTACCATACAACCGATATAGCGTTCAATACGAATAAAATCTCGAGCTAACATAGTTTCTCAATAAAAAAAAATCATTATTTTTCAAAATGAACTTATTAGGAACGAACTGTATTTTTTTACCTCTTGTTTCTATGTTTGAGATAATAAAAAAGTTCTAATTTAGGAGTGAAGATGATTCTCTGTTTCATAGTGAAATGAAATCCTATATAATGCAATAAATGTTCGTTCAATTTTCCAATCATTATGATCATTATTATTGCCAAATGAATTAAACAGAGAGTTTTGAAAGATCTTTCTCCATTCTTCTTTGCAATTTCTTCATTTTTTTCCATTTCAAATGAAAGAATTGATAAATATTCATCCACATTTTATCGTCGAAGCCTACATTTTCCATTAACAACGTATATGGTTTGTTTATGTATGTATATATGTGTCTCGGTTGATGATTCTTTGTTAATAGCTTTTCGTAATAAGAGAAAATGCAGTTTCGCTGGAAATATACAACAGTCGATGTAATGCAACCGCCATATCTATCGGTGCATTTTCAGGTTGATGAGAGGGAGAGAAAGATGAGAAAGAAGTAGAGGAAATGCGGGGGGAAACCCGACCATTGACACTTTCTACTGTCGAGTTGTGCATGTCAAACTTTTGCATGTCACTTGACAATGAACTTTGAGCATAGAAAAAGTGTTTATCGAGAAGAGAGGAGGGAGAGAAGTTAATAAATAAATTATTATCGCATGTTTGGAACATTTCTGCACTTTGGCTCCGCATCACTGTCATAAATCACGCTTCTACACTGGGAATTAGTCGTGATTATAATCATGAAAGATATAATTTGAATTTCTTCAAGGATATTTGTAATCATTATATTTATGAATAATTTCTGATTTTCATTTTTAGAAAAATTTCATTCTTTTATTCAATCTGCCGCTTCAAACGTCGAGTGAATTTTGAATCGAGCACGAAGTTATTATAAATATCGATTATTCAATTCTTTCAGCATAAAACTAATTTTATAATTTTATAATTACTCATGAAACATCAATTATTACCATTTTGAATATTGACCAATAAATTAAGTCACATCTTTAAAAAAAGAATCGAACGATAATTGATTCATGTGATTTGGAACGGATAAATAAGCGTTGAACCAACAAAACTAATGGGGCTTCACATTCCTCATGAAACATGTTCCTCTATAAATTTAAAGATAATTCAATTTTCTACGAAATTCACTCAATTTCATTCACGATTCTCAGTGTCAGATGCAAGTGGACGCTACAGTTCACAGTTTCACTTCGGTAATGGTTTCTGGCTTGGCTCAAGTTCACTTTGCCGAGAAGTGAATGGCACTGGTGATGATGGCATAACGGGAATCGCTGGTGTAGATGCGCCGCCTTATCCACTCAAATTTCATGTAGCCAGAATTGGATTGAATTTTCCGAGTGACATTGAACCATTAGTAAGTATTTTAACCGTTAATTTAATCGCGCTCTGATACGTTTCAAAATGTTGTGATAAACTATCTCCAGCAACTGAAAACTCTAGCAGTACCGAGCGATAATTCAATATGAGGGACACCGCTTGGAAAATTTGTATGATGTACAAATATTATAAAACGTTAAATATATTTTTTTTTCAAAAAAATCTGAATCCTATCGCTTAACTCCTGAAATTGTCATTTTACTTTTCTTTGGTAATACTTATCTTGTATTTTCCATTATTGAACAAAAAAAAGACCATTTAAAAGAGCAAGCCTTCGGTTACAAATATTATTGCATCATTTTCAATTACATAAGTAATTATCATCGGATTGACCAACTGCTGAAAAAGTTTTTACGTAGTGGACATAACGGGTGGGTGCACAAGATGCCAAATGTAAAAGTGCAGTGAATCTTGGAAAAAAATAAAGGCAGTGAAAATCGATCCATTAAGGTAAATATACCTGTTCTCGTTCGTGTCCCCATTGTCGTTTCCATGTTTCCCATTAAAATATTTATTAATGATTGAGAAATTACGAATTTTCTCCTTCTTCAAAGTGAAGAAAAAATTAAAAAATCACACCTCATCATTAATTCAAAGTTGATGAAATATTTCTGTTCATTAGAATATTGTAATCAGGCGCAAAAAAACGAGAATGGGGACACGGACGAGGATAGGTACATTTGCCTTAGTAACTTCACTTTTTCAACTTAATTAAACAAATCATCTTGTCAGTAATATGCAATTACTATTGTATTCCTGATGAAGTCAACATCATTCAATATTTGATATAAGTGATTTCACCACAAAAAATTTTCTTTCACTCGTTTTTACATAATTCATTAATTAAATTCAGGTCGCAGTTACATAGGGGATATTTTCCTTCATTTTGAATTGATTATTCTCTATTTAAAAATATTCAGTGTAGGTTTCCTATTATTCACGTTATTTTCAAAGACCTTTGCCTAAAATTATGTGCTGAACAAACATTTGTTCTCTCCTTCAAAAAAATAAAAAAAAATATCATCACCAATGGAATAATCCATTAGAAAAGAGATGAAAATTCAAGTGATAAAAAAATTAATAGAGATACTATGCTTCTCGAATTCTTTTACAATTCCTTGGTGACTTTTATGGCGAAAAAGTATTTATTTTTCAAGTATACAACATTAAAAATTTTCTTGCTCATCATTTTTCAGACGAGACAACTATTTCTTGGTCTCTGTCTCCCAGCAACATGCGATCGTGTTTCATTGTCATCAATGCTCCGGGCAAGTGCTGATAGAGTCGAAGAAGAGGGTAAAGGTACGCATCGTTCACCAGGTCCAGAGTTTACAATTGTAACTGTTAAATCAGTCCCATCTAGTGATTATTCAGCATGGAATGATCCAAAGTTTTATGTACTTGGGTAAGTACATGGCAGTCAAAACATATTCACAGAAAATATTCAATAGCGCGAGTTAATTGCGATTTTACAACACTCACCATGATTAATGCAATAGAACGAGAGGGGAAGAAATTAAATATTACGTTATCATAACTCGCCACAAAATTCTCACACAAACTGATGAAATAACTTCTCTATTGAAAGTGGATAAACGTAGAAATTCCAATGAAACGGTTCAAGGCAGGATTTTTTCAATGATACGATTAAAAAGTTGAGGGAATTTTCAGTGGAGAAGATATTTCTAATATATCGAAATCATTAGGATTTCGGCGCCGTTGTTGCCAATTAATGTGTATAGATCCTTCTTGCTCAGCATCCTTCAGTGTTTACGAAAGCTGTTTATATTTGTCATGTTTAGAAACTCGTACAACTCGATTCTCTCGACTTCTCCATTTTATTGACTTTCGTACACTTCGCGATTATCATTAAATGCCATAGGATGTTATAACTTTTTTTTCGCAATTCCCTCTCGACTCATTTATTTTTGCTTTCATTTTCTTTACAGCATTCATTTGAGAATCTGAATGAGTATAAATAAATTAGATGAATATCAACTTTCCCATTTTTCGTCAATGAAATTACTATTTATTTATTTTTCGAGAGATTAAGCGATGTCACTGCGCGTTTGACGTTATGCACGGAGACGAGAAGAAAACAAAATAAAGAGTGAAGTACACGCTCGCGTAACACTTTCTGCACTTTCTTTCCGATGCGTTTGTGCAACCTCGCCAATAACTGCAGTTGGCAACTCTTTGTAACGTAAAAAAAAGACACTAGAGTTCATCCAGATGCAAACATAAAATCTCAAATATATATGGGAATTTAGTTCAGTTTTAGCCGGGGATATAAATCCCCGAGGAGATGAAAACGACCATTAATGATGGAAGAGAAGACGGAAACAATAAATTTAGAGCTAACCGAATTTTTCAAGGATATTGAAAGAATTCCCCTTAAGCCATTATTGTAGTTGCACCTGATCCAGGTCAACCCCCTCCACTCTCCCTTCGTCTTTGCTCGGAAGATGATATTTTTCTACATTTTTAAGGATTCTTTTGGATTTTCTCAGCTGGTCGTTTAACGTGTTTCTGTCTGTACCGTCCAAGCGAAAAAGAATGTGCAGTTTGAAAATTGAGTAATTACGAAGTTTCAATTCTTCTATTGAGACCGTTGACTCCTCGGAATAAGATTCGTCCTTGCACTATTACATAAAAGCCATTATAATTACTATGTATCGCAATGACAGATTGCTGTTTTAAAGTTAAGAGTCCCCGCTTCTAATTCATCTCTCAAGGTGAGTTACAATCTACGCCCTGATTTACGCTGAATAGTTTATGCATGTATGAAAAAAAAACTTTGTAAATGCAATGTGCAATGCAATGCAGAAAATAAGTTGGCCCAGAGTTCAAAAGCCCGAGTATGAAACTGTTGAATAATGAGCCTTTCACAACACACTGGGTTTTTAGGACAAGATAGACAATTCCAAGCTACGTGTGTTGATACCGCTATAGAATTACAAAAGAAATGAACCCGTGAAAAATTATTTTATGATCATTTCCTCATTATTATGCACGTGGAAATCATCTCTTTATTCAATGAATTGCCTTTCTCGATTGAAACATTTTTTCATGATGAAGCGATGAATCATGAAAAGGACGAGAAAAAGAGGTATTTCAATAGTACGCAGGAAATACAGACTTTTATAACATAAAATATATGTCTGATGCCGTTTGGGTTACGAATAATTTTCTTCATTATAGGGGTAGTGTCGCAAGTAATAATTTATGACCTGTCGGCACCATTCCTCTCAAATAGATAAATATAGAAGTCATGATTGGGCAAAAGTCGGTGAAGTATTGGGAAGTCGTAAGGCGTAAGTGCCATTTTTTCTTGCTGAATAATAAAAAGGCGCAAGGTGGTATTCTTATGAAAAAATGAACGTAAATTCAGTTTTTGTAGATTTTCAAAAAATGGCACCATGAAATTACGAAACTAGATCGAATACTAAACGAGCAACCCTATGTAGAGGATTGACGCACGCTTTTACATTGAAGCAATTTACTCAACCGTGGCTACAGAAATTTCACTTGAAAAATATTTTAAAAAAGCACCTTCATCTTGATTTTATGATTTATTTTATTGCTCCATGGCGAGACTTATTTCAATTTCGAGGAATGCTTAACGAGCAATGGATTATTGCAGGTGTATTAGAACTCCTGCATGGAACACACATGTTACGAAAGAGGTATCGTAGAAAGCATAAACCGAGCCCGTTGACGTGAAAGTGGTTGTATGTACTATCGCTCGAGTGCATTCCGCAAGTTTAGCCAAGTTCGGGCATCACTGAATCGGTGCAATATCTGCTTTGATTTCAATGATAGAATGAATAGTCTCACGCAGGGGCATCTTAATTTGTCGATAATACAAAATTTAATAATCGACTCAAATCCCCAAACTAAGAAAAAAATAGTGGTAGAAACAATCGAATATTTGTGCCATTGGTACTTAAAAAATATTTTTTTTGAATTAATCAAAAAATGATTCATTATTTCAGTCTATGAGATTTTCAGCAATTACGTAACTCTAATTAATTAACAGTGATTAAAGAAATAAAACCAATTATTCATATCTTCAATCAAGATTAATTGAAGAAGCTTCTATTAATTTTGATAAACTAATTATTCTCGAATAAGCATAATTGATGATGAATTGAATAAAGAAGTCATGTTATGACTAATTAATTGATGTGGTATTGGGTTTTCGCTGGAATAGCCACGCCAATATTTTACCACAATGAATGAGGATTATCCCTCACAATTAATTTTATAATTAAAAGGTCAATCGAAATGAGAGAAACTACACTAGGTACTTGGTAGAGATAGAATATACACCACACGAACTGAAGTAGACTTTTCTATCTTTATCTCCATCTCTTACAATCGTTTAACCTTGGATATAGCATTATTTTCGGAACAGTCGAGAAACAATATGAGTTTGCGTGTACTAAACGTAAAACGAGGAGATGGAAAAGGTTCGTGAGTTGTTCGGAGTGGAAACATCGCTAAGAATAGATCATTATTACATATAATTTTGAGAGTCTAAAGCGTCATTTGCAACACAACTCAAATGCAATTATTACTCCAAAAAAGAAAGAGGGTTTCCATTAAGTTTATTATTGAATGCTAGAATTTCAAAATTCGGCTGATGTTTGGTGGAAGGATGAAATAATTATTTTTAATTGCCGTTGCATGAAAAAGTGTTAGCACAATTTTTTCCTCTCCAAACCTTAATTGCAATGATTAAAACAACGTAGAGAGGTTTACTGTGGCAATTAGCGCTCGAATCTGAATGTCAAAAACGGATGAGAATACTCGGGTCACTGGTTTCAAACTGAAATATAAACACGAATTGGCTCAATTAATGGAAGCGAGGGTAGTCCGGATTTCTTCTCTCCTCAATATGTAAAGGGATTTATGTCTATCCTTTTTTATCAAGTGAATAGCCAACCCGAGTCTGTTGAGATAAAATCTATTGCATCGTGATTTGGAATGAGGATATGAATGGGGACAAGAGATGGTTTGCCTCGACATGAAGTTTTCCCATTAGGGACTTACTTAATCGGAATCAATGATGAATGAAAAAAAAATTTAATCGTAACTAACGCAAATGACGCTTCTTTTTCTAATTTCTAATTTCATCTAACTGGAAAAAAACTCTCACATTTGATTAAAAAAATATTGAATCCAGAAATTCATTTCATTTTCTCAATTAAATGTAGCTATTGAAATTCGAATAATTTTTTTCATGTTTCCAGTTCTATTGGTGGAATGACTATCTTTCTGATGGTGATAGCAACTGTCTACGACTACAAACAACTCACTTCAGAATCTGATATTGAATCTACATCACAAGGTACTAATAACAATGAGAGAGGCAGTACTTATGTTGATAAGAATTTGGTGGTGAATGGTAGGATTTCAATGATCCAAGAAAATGGGAAAGGGTTCATTGAGAAGATTGACAAAGAATCATCACAGCCTCGGAATGGAGAAACTCCAAGAAAACCTGGCAGGAGAAAAGGTCACCAATTAATCTCCCATTTATGAGCATAGAATTTGCTTTTGATCATTTTGAATGGATGGAATCATTTTTTTTTGTTTCCCATTAACTTAGGCTTTTGGATGAAGTGCCTATTAGCATTCAGTCCGATTGTTAACGGCGCTAAGATAATAAGTACAGAGCCAGCAGCGAGAGATAGCCTTACTTGCCTTCATGGTCTTCGCGTTCTTTCCCTCGGTTGGGTTGTTATGGTTCACACTTATCTTCAGGTGTTCTCCATAGCAGGTAAGTCGTTAGATCCATTCATTTCCAAGAATAATTCTCAATGAATATCGCATTAATTTGCTATATCGTCGCCCTAGAATTAAAAGGGCGTAAGTGCCATTTTTTCTTGCTGAATAATAAAAGAGCGTAAGTTAGTATTTCTATGAAAAAATGAATGTAGATTCAATTTTTGTAGATTTCCAAAAAATGGCACTTACGCCCTTTTCACTCTAGAGCGACGATATAAACACTTTCCTCTGTGGAAGGTTGACAGGAAAGTTTAAATAATTAGATAATTGAATGGAAATACTTCGATAACCGATTATCTACATTCTTCATACTGAGATACACATTTGTATTTTAAGTGAAAATCTGAGTATTCTTTATATAAACTTTCACCCACACGGAATTTCACCTTTCTTTTCCCTTATCGCAGAAAATAAGACCCTACGCACTGTCACCGAGAGGAACTTCATGTTCCAGACAATTAGCAATGCTACATTCTCTGTTGACACATTTTTTTTCATCAGGTATGTTCTAATGTTCATCATTGTTCCATTTTATTATTCCTACAGTCAGAAATATGATTATTTGCATTAAACAAATTCTATTAATATTCTGACAGAATGCAAAATTTAATTTCATTAAAATTTAATACTTTTTCTAGTGGACTTCTAGTTACGATCTTATTCTTCCGCTCAACAGGATCAACTAGGAAAGATGAAGATAATTTTATTAAAACTAGTGCAAACAAGTTTATGATTATGATTCTTTACAGATTCATAAGGTGAGAAATAATATTTGAAAAGGTACCTAAAAAAAAATTAAACTAATTTCATTGAAATTTCTTCTCCATTAAAAAAATAGACTAACGCCAGCCTATCTTTTCGTATTGGGAATGAATGAGATTGCAATTAAGCACGCCCAAGCACGAACAGTTTTTTCACCAGTCATCATTGATCATCTCACCTGCGAGAAGTTTTGGTGGAGAAATGCACTTTATGTGAATTCTCTATATCCAAGAACTGAGATGGTAAGTTTTCCCTTTTATTCTCGAAGAACCAAATACCCAATGGAACTATTCCTTCAGAAAACTCACAAGACTATTGATTAATGTTTCAAAGTGGATTTTCCGAAGTTGGTAATTTGCGCAAAGAAAGTTTTTCACAAATCATAAAATCAGTAGAGAGAAGAGCTACTATTCTGAGAATTTATCTAACGATCTAGGGAATATTATCAATCTAGTTATTCATTTGCATATGAGTTCCCGAAGATTCTAAGAAAATGTTCCATCAGATTATTAATTACTCCAATCATCCATCTATAGCATTCAATTCCGAATGACCTAGGGATGGTGGATTTCCATTTTATTCTTCTTTATTTCATCTAAGATAGTAGCCATTTAAAAACGCAGAAACAGGTTGAGATCGGGTCGGCTACCTATTTACGTAGACGGAAAAGTTGTACAGTGAAGAATAGCATAGTAGAAATCTCGCATGGTATGATTCGAGTGATTGTGTTAGTGTGTGCAATTCAGGATATAGTGAGAGTGAAATTTATAGCGTTATTACCGAACATGATTATACGATAGCTTGGAATGTTTCGATGGCAATTATACTGTTTCAGATTCATACATTAAAAATATTTGTTATCCAAAATTGAGAGAACAAAAAATCATCGATGCTCGAGTATTATGAAGATTTTTTTTTAAACATTTGTAGAAGAAAATACGCAATGAGTGAGAATGGAATGTGTTTGCATTCATAAAATGAAATATTTGAATAGTGATGACAGAGCTCAAAAGACGTAGGATGGCCTTCTTCTTCATTAAAATTAAAAAAAGCATATAATAAATTATATCATAAGCGACATGAGAGCTCCTCGAATCAATAACTGACAAGAATTTCCACCCAACTTGTTCGATGGTTATTTCCAAACATCAAATTCGCCATGAGCTTTAATTCAGCAATATTACCCCACTGTACTAAATGTCTTTGAATGAAAAGTTGAAGTACGGGTTTCGATTAAGAGATAACTCAGACTAACTTGGTTCGTCGTAATTTCTATCCAAAGACAGATATCCTCCAATTGACCGCAATCCTTGATTGGTTTCCAATAATTGATTCTCATTGTACGTGGTACTCTGATCAGAGACCAAGGAGCTAATTCAGTAGATCTTGAAATTGCACGTTTTTATTTCATTTTCGACAATTTATTATTATATCATAAACAGTTTCAAGATTTTTTTCTCCAATTTCTTCCCAATTCGTCACCAATTACGTTCGAGGACATTATTTTATACATAATGTTTCGGAATATTGAGCGCAAAAAATGTAGTGAGAAAACAAGACTACATAATTCATTGATATTACGATGATAACGTCACTATGATTTTTCTTTGCAGTGCATGCTGTGGAGCTGGTACATGGCAAATGATACCCAGTTTTACGTTCTTGGTATATTTTTGCTACTTCTATCTGTCAAGTATATCAAGACCATTGCTGTGACAGTATTGTTGATAATCGTGTCATCCTGGTTCACTACATTCACCGTTGCATACAGTAACGACTACGTAGCAAGGTAAATCATAAATTCAATTTTTTATTCAGCATAATAATTATTTTCAAGTAACTCAACTAAATTGATTTGAACTATGTTTGACAAGACTTCAAGAGCCATTCGCTTTGTTTGACGAACTCTACGACAAACCATGGCTGAGAGCCGGTCCTTATTTCATTGGCACAATTACCGGTTGGATGCTGTTCAAAACCAATAGTAAACTCCAAACACCAGTGGTGATTACCAAGCATATTAAGTGAATAACAGGGAGAAGCATAAGGTTAACATAATTTTCTGATGTATGTGAAATTTACAGTGGCTCAAATTACTTGGATGGATAATCTCGGGTGGGATTATGTTAGCAGTTGTATATGGTCTCTATCCTGGCGATCTAACAGTAACTACAAGCTCGATTTATGCTGCACTTGGTCACACCGCATGGTCTATGGCTGTGGCTTTCATCGTTGTACAATGTTGTACTGGCTCGGCTGCCATTGTGAATAGCCTATTATCACTTAAAATCCTTTACCCACTTTCCAGGCTTACGTATTGTGCGTATTTGGTTCATCCTGTTATCATGATGATTACTAGTACACAGATGGATGGACCTCTACATCTACACAATGGTATTGTTGTAAGTATTATGCTGAAAGTTTTTATCAAGAAGATGTTTCAATCAATCGAATTTTCAAAAAATACTCAAATCTTTTCCACATTTATTATTGTTTGCAGTTGATCGTTTACTTTGGTAATCTCGTCGCTTCCTACCTCATGTCATTCTGTGTGTCAATGGCTCTGGAGGCACCAATCGTAAATCTACTCAAAATAGCTTTAGCTCCAAATAAACGGACGAGATGAGAGGAACTGAATAATATGAAGATAAAAAAAAAGGAAAGAAGTGGAACATAAATGAAATTGACACAGAAGTGTAAGCAATGGGAAATCGATGAAATATATATATTCTATGAACGTGAAAGAAGAAGAGGGGAAACATGGTTTTTTTTCTGGAGATTTCTCTTCTGCAATCATGTAATTCCATCATATTTACTTTTCGGTTGATTTTATAAGCGTAATATGTGAGAATTTATGTACCTGTATGAATTTAGATTAAATTAAAGCAAGCAATATATTTTTTTCCATATTAAATGTCCGAGCGTACGAGCAGTTTAATTAAACTCGAAATTTGACATTCCGGATTCATCTCAAGGTGTATAAATTCGAACAGATAGTGATCGAGAATACTTTTTTTCAAGAAATACACTACACGGAGTAAAAATTATGAAACATAAGTATAAAAATTCGAAAGTAGCGCACCGTAAGAATTACTCGAGCGTAAGCTGAGAAATTACTATACGTAATTTTTTTTTCGGATTCACTGAATTATTACAGATTTTTCACCTAAAATTTCTTCAGCTTTTTAATCGAATTATCAAAATTAACCTATCTCCTATATTTCACTCGATTTATCGCAAATTTTATAATATGAAACATCGAAACTAAGGTGTGTCCATTTTACCCCACCTTCCCCTAACTTTATCCACTAAGAAGATAATAGAATTCACTAACAATAATCGATTAATCGTTAGATTCCACCGTACAAGTCCCATGGTATTACTTCGAAGACTGTCGAAACTGACCGACTAATACCCCTCCTCTTGCCGAGCCCTATTGAATTCGACAACAATGACGCACAAATTATTGGTGGCAACGTAATAATTCTCCATTGTCGCATTAAGTTCCTCGATGAATGATGAAATTCCCCTAACTCCCAAATTAAAAAGTTAATCACCGAGATTTCTTCATAGCGTCTCACAATTTTTGTCTGACTGTTTTCTAACAATTGAGAGTGTTCAAACCTTAATTCCTATTTCCATTATATTTTTTCATATTCTAGACCTATAAAATTCCCCCAAAGCGTCCTTTCCATCTGCTTTATAAGCCCGGTATGGTAATTCATATGGAATTTTTCTCTTCGTGTTGAGGAATTAAAAAGAATTAGCGTGTAATGGAATTTTCTTCTCGCCAGAAAGTGCTTTCAGATTAATTGTAATTGGATCGGATAGCTTAGAACAAGAAAAAAATTTATTGGATGTAAAAGTGCAAAAAAACTAAAATAAAAGGACTCGACAAGGTTGCACAGGATAGTGTCGTTTGAACGGACTCGTTCGAAAATACTTGAACAAGAAAGAAAATGTAAATGAATGTGAATAAACTAAAATTCTTTAAAAAATTGGATGAAAAGGAAAAGATGGAAATATCAAAAAATTCATAAAAATGAAAGCGTTGGAAAGGTGGAATGTATGTTAAATACCTTATTAACACTTATATAACAAGATTGAAGGGAATAATACACTATATCCCAGACAGAATCGACCGAGTCCTCCGAGGTGTCAAAGGTGAAACGGTGAGCTTTATAGGACTAGGAACGGAAGAAAACGAAAAAGTAAAAGCAAGGGAAATTGTATGTACAAACTTGAGATAGACCAGAATAGACCTGAAGAAGAAAATGAAAATAGAATTCTATGACAAATGTTTTCTGAGACTCTCCATACAGAAGTACATATTTTCTCGTTCGTGAAAAGGATTGAAATGGGAATGAAATTGTAATATACACAAGATTCAGAAGGAGATTCATGGGAAGAGAATAGAAAATTCGTTCATTTTCTTCTATCTTGTACACATGACTTCCAAAGACGTTCGATCTTGATAAAATTAATGTATACGTACGCGGATGATTCGTAGGATATGATAAAGTCTCTTGAGACAATTGAAATTTTGTGAGAATAATTTATTAATCATTTTTTGAGCTGAAATATCTTTTTTTTTCGTTGAGAGAGAATATTCAATTCAGCTTCCACTTAATGCGGAACTATTGATCCAACAATCAAACGAAATTTGAAGTTTCAAAACAAATGTTGTTAATGTCATTTATTGTCTTTGTCGATTTCACTATAATTTACTTCAAAAATTTGATGTTAACATATAAATAGCTCGTGACCTACTGATTATCGAATGCCTGAGTATGCCTTGTCAATTTCCCTCTAAATAAAATCATTGATTTAATTTGAGAAGAAAGAATGAAATTTGGATTGTGAAATACTCAATTAACCAAACAAATCAATTAATAGAGAATATGAAAAAAGCGATTAAAAATGGATTTTAAGGTATAGTATTAGCGATGAAATATTCCAAGTCTCTATGGATTTACCAATTTATGTGCAACATCGATCGCCTCAAATCTTCTACGTGACATGAAATAGAATCGAGGGAGATTCATTCTAAGTCCTTCTGGATCCTGTTTTCCATAAGTCTGGAGTTTGTACGAGGTACATGATCAAACAAGAATGAAGCTTCCTATTATCATTGAGAAATGAGAGTGCGCCAATAATAATAATTAAAAAATGGGATTTTTAATATTTTTCGAAATTCCCAATTTTTCCTTCACAATTAAATAAAACGACTTAATTTCAAATATTTAATTATAATTATTGCACACCAATTAAACCAAAATTCGTATGTCATATAACTGCTGCGTGTGCTATGCAATATTCTAATCCTCCAGAAAAAGCCATTCATAAAAGAATAACAAACATGGTACACTGAGAAATTATGAAAATCGATAGAATAATTCGTAGAACTCTTAATGATGTATGGCTCACAGGATTTGTTAAAGTGGTATGAATAATTCCATTGTAAAGATTATCACAGATTTCCCGAATATGTGCATATGTAGAGAGATAAACGAGAATAGTGGGACAAGCCAAGGATTCGAGTGAGACTGCGCATTATTCGAATCGTAGAAGCGAGTAACTTGGCACAGTAGAAATGGTCGCGTCAGTTGGCTGTATGCCGTCGTGCTAGTGGTAACTAACTGATAAACCACTTTTTCACCATCTAAACTCCACGAGGAGAGCTTATACTCGGACCAAATGGTCTTATCCTCAATTCAAATGGGCAGGAGAAAAGATTATTTAAGGAATAATAAGTAAAACAACAGTTGGTGAATTTATTGTGATGAAGTTTAGATGGATTTTTATCTACTTTTGACTGGAAGTGTTTCTTCAGGAATTATTAAAATACTGATATCAATTGCATAACATTCTTGACGCCTCATCGGAGAAAGGGACGATTCGGCTGGTTAAAAAATTTATCGGGAAACGTTGAGTGTGCGCTTCTGCAAGTTTTACAAAGTGATATTCCATTGGCTTCATGCCAGGAAGAGTGGACTATTGCACGCCAATCGGTACGGAGTTTTCAGTATTTTCATCTCGATGTTCTCTATCCTATTTTTTCGCCCAATTCACCTGACAAAATGAATTGAACTATACAAAAGAGTTAATCCCATATAATGTTGAATCGGTTGCGGATTGTTTCCTATTCTATTATCACAAGGAGTTATTTGTGAAAAATTGAGTGTTTGGGTGAATATATAAAAAAATTGAATTTATGTTCAAGCACTCAATGTGACGGTGCTTCATTCGTGGATTCGAGATGTTTGGGAAGAGAGTTAAAATAAGAAATTGCAAAAGAGTATAGAAACTTTAATTATGAAATTGCTAACGAGTCTATTCGAAAAATCCGAGTAAATCCACGCTGAACTGTTAAAATTCTGAAAATCCTGGTAAGCCATAAAACTTCACCAAAGTTTAACTATCAATTATTTTTTTTATTCCGAGAATTTAGATTGAGCGGGGGAAATTTGGCGGAGTAAGTAAACAATTTAAATAGCAAACGAGTGTGGTACTTGCGATACACCGTAAGGCACTTAATTCGGAAAGAAACTTCAGCACTAAATCAAACTGCGGTTAATGGCCTGTAAATTGGCAGTTTACTCATCCAAAGATTTCCATTAAATTTTTCATTTTTAATATTTTTATTTCAATCAATCACTTTTTCAGACAATACAAAGTTATTATATGAAAAAGCTTTTCTATAGTCTCCAACTGCAATGGACAGCTCAATCCTTCAATATCCTAAACTGTTTAGCCTCGAAGCACTAGCTCTGTTATTTTTTCACTCACACTACTACACAAACTGAAAGGTTATCCCTCTCTTTCTAACCTTCACTTGCAACTACTGACATTGCGGTAGCTTCCCACAACCTTCTAGTTCTCACGTCACAAATATTTCGAGTGTAATCCGGACGTTCTTTGGAAAAAATGTTCTTCAGTCTACTTCAAATCGACATCACGTAGTTCTAGTGAATCTTCTCCGTTTTTCTTTTTATCTTATATATGAAGGGTGGAGAAAGAGCTATTTTTACTACATAAACCACTAGAGAATTTGTATTCCAACATTTTATGGATGGAAAGAATATTTTTAAAAACCGATAGTTCTATCCTGGATAGATTTTTTTGGATTTGCAAAATTTCCATAGTATTTAGATAATAGATGTCGGGACTAGAGTAAGGAGCGACATTTATCATACATGTCATGTAGATCACTTTTCACGATTTTTCAGGATTTGAAATTGAGGATTGATATAATAATAAAAATAGCATCAAGGCCATAACTCCAGCACAAGGGAGCCATAGCGAATAACAGTCATTCTAAAAATAAACAGTAATTTTACGAAACATCAGATACCATTGGCATTATTGGAAGCCCGATAAAATCTTTAACTCTCCACAACAAATTCATTCTCGAAGGAACTGATGTTGCCTAATAAATGAAAAATACTTGGGACACATTATCCTGAAACGAGAACGAACAAGCGAGAAGGAAAAATGGAGACCCACGTGTTTCCCGTTCGATCGATCCAATTTTAATTTCCCCTTGTCAAAGGCTGTCTATTCCTTTCATCCTTTACTGTATAATTTTCTATTTATTCAGCAATCTTTTTTCATTAATTCATCACTTCGTACATAATCGATGATTCATCATTTCGTTCAAATTGAACTTCCAGTAGATCCTGTACGGTAGGTAATAGTGAAAATTGGTCTCAAAGGAAAACTGCGCCAAGCTTGAGAAAATACCCATGTCAAGTATTGTATCAAGTCTGCGGCGATACGATGAATAAGTAAAGTTAAATATCGAAGAAAAATTCTCTGTGTGAAATACCACGTTCCCAAAGATCCGTAGACTTGCATGCATATAGGTTAGCTTCACATAGTTGAGTGCATGTCTCAAGTGCCAGCATCTCGTTGTGATGAAATTTTGAGTCACTATACTATTAACGTTTAAGTGCACTAGCCGTGTAATTTCAACGACCCTCATATCTCATGAGATAAGAGGAAGTAGGGAAAATGGGACATGTATTTCATACCGCCTATTTTGTACCTACGATCCCTTATATATATTCCTTTACGTATCATAGACGCGTAATGACGCTTCAAAAATATTCTCATAGCGAACTTATTAAAAATTTCTACTGACTTCATGAAGACATGCAGATTATTTATAAAAGGGAAAGAATAAATGGAACAAGAAATTTTTTTAATTACAAAGATATTTGAATTTTCTAAGATTACTTCTTTCGCGAATGACAAATGAGATAGGAAAAAGTTATGATAATATCTAGAAGGGAGCTACAAAAATAATACGCCTCCTTCATACATATAGGTAGAGGTAAATGTTGGGAAAGAAATAAATTTTTCACCGAACGGGTAAAACGCAACGAATGGCCGTTAAGAAGAGAAATACTGTCGGGTAATCTATGGAGCATTTTCACCAGGGCATCGTACATTGTGCAATTTTTTCTCGCTTCTCTCTCTCTATCTCTTCCTCTTGTTTGCGGTACTTTTTCTGAGGTCTACATTGTTGACGTTGACACGATCCCTCGAGAACCACTGTAATGGAATTGCAAGGACCACGCTTCTGAATCAAACTACGAATCGTCGTAAATACATTCGAAGGATTTCTTTCAAAGAATTCCTATCGTGAAGTTTTTTTTATTGATTTAGACCGGTTTTGAATAGTTTATGGAATTTAAACTTTTTCCACATTTCCTGTTTTTGTATCAAACAGAAAAGACGTTTTCAGATGAAGATTTTGAGAGAAAATGTAGAATACAGCGTAAGTTTGTCTTGGTTATTTCCCAAATGATAAAGATTATAAGGAGGCAGAAAAAAAAGAGTAGAAGTTTTTGATACCATTCACTGGAGAACTATTCCCCCTCCAAATATCTAAATTCCAACTTTCAAGATGGCTTTGCAACTTCAGGCACGATTACAAAAGTTTCAACTATACTGGTAAGTCGCCACCGCAGTGGAGGCATCATAGCGTAGACAAGATTCCATTGACTTTTACTTGAAAACCTTCCAACAAACCTACTCAGCATCTATCTAGTTCTTCACTATTTCCAACAAAACTACCCATTAAATTCATGCAACATTTAAACATGTACAGATAAAAGAGATCATTTCGAGTCAATCGATGTTCGAATAAGCAATGGGATAATTACAATTTTTTAGTTGGAAGGGTTTTTATAAGACATCTTTGATCTAGATCTGATTATCCTAGGATATACCAGAATATATCGTCGCCTTGGAGTCAAAAGGGCGTAAGTGCCATTTCTTGAAAATCTACAAAAATTGAATCTACATTAACTTCTTCATAAAAATACTTACTCACGCCCTTTTGATTCTAGGGCGACGATATGGTAAAATAGAAGAGGCGTTTCGAATTTCAGAACATTTCCATGGTATATCCATTCACTATTGGCAATATCGGTGAAAGGACAACATTCAAACAAACCAGCCGATCGAATATACCAGAGCTATAGTTTTTCTTCTCTTTCTGTTTTTCCTCCATTATCTCACCTTTCTATACCAAACACTCGAGCTTTTCTTACATAAACAATATATAAGATATCAGCTCTGTTGAAGCGCTCGAAATTTTCATATAAATTTCATGGAGAGTTTGAAAATTTCTGTGTATACTGCAAAATAAAAAAAAAGAATAATAAAGCCGTTCAGGGGAGAGCTCCAGAATGGAGGATGATGAAAAGAAAACCCAGAGAAGTACTTCCTATTAGAACAGGAAGCATTGTAAAAAAGCATAAGAAAACCGTGAAATTGAAAGTAAAAACATTTCAACTAGAAATGTCAAATGTGGATGGTGATCGCAGTCCATAGGGAAATAATATGGATAAAACGTGACTGGGCAAACAACATTTCAAAAATTATAACAAAAAAGAATAGAGAAAAAAACACGGAGCATCAAAAAAAGAGACAAAATTTATTCCTGAATGTTTTTTTCATACTTTATGCTTGTCACACCCTTTCCGTTGTATATGAAATCCCTCAAATTTACATTTTATTTGCTTTATCTCCATTTGTATCGTGTTTTTTTCATGAGTGGTATGCAATTGATTATATCGTTGCGAGATTTGAAAAAGAAAATTTTTGAATTCGATGTTAAATTTCTAGTGGAATCATCGAAAATCAAGAGGATAATGAATTCATTACCCAGCAAATTTTTAATTGACTCTAATATTTAAATTCATACATCAACGACATAATATCGTCTCCGTAGAATCAAAAGGGCGTAAGTGCCATTTTTTCTTGCTGAATGATAAAACGGCGTAAGTGAGTATTTTTATGAAAAAACGAGGGTACATCCAATTTTTGTGAATTTTTAAAAAACGGCACTTACGCCCTTTTGACACTAGAGGGCCGATTTATTTGTGTCCTATGCCACTTCTGAGGAATACGTGCGTAGATCTTGGTAGTCTATATCTACTCATCAAGAAAGGGATAAAGAGAACGACCACTCAGGGACGGACGCTCAAAGGAAAAAAAAATACTCATCTTCACCCTCAAAACCTACATTATATCTCTCGCAGGCGATTACAGCAGCCTCTCATTTTTCTTCCACCTTTCCACTTCATTTTCTGGTAGCTTCTCTTTCAAAATCCATAAAGTGAAAAATATCTCGCGTAAATGGTTCGCAGTACGAGAGTCAACAAAATGAGTAATCTCAATGTAACAAACAAGAAATGGACAAAATCATGTTTTTTATCTGATTTCAAAGATTTTTATACTTTAATGCATACTGGCTGAATTTCACCGAAAATTCAATAAACCTACTATAAATATGTTGAAGATTCATTTTCTCTCCTCCAAATAATCTCGAATTCAGAATACAAAGTTTTTATTAAAAAATTATTCATCGCGAGGATTAAAAGCTGGAAATCCGTTCGAGTGAAAAATATGGAATCTCTTCTTTCGCATTCACATCGAAATCTTTGCAATTTCAATCTTCTATTTATCTCCAATGCAGTGATGGAAAAATGAAAAAGGTAAGAGTCAACTTTGTGTACACTGTTTCCAGTGATACCAATTCCTATTTCCTTTCCAAATAATTCATTAGCAAGGAATGAAAAGGTAACTTCATTTAGTATATACAACTCTCCTGATTCAAATCCATCTCCTGGTGCCTTTTCATTTTTTCATCTCTTTCACTGACTTTTTTCCACTCCCATTACTTTTATATGGTTCACTTTTTTCTGTCTTCTTCTTCCAAATGCATGCATTCGAATCGTTACTGGTTTTCATTCCGAGTTTTTATCGAATTATCACTCGAAATAACTGGAAGCGTCGAGGAATTTGACTATTATCGTATCATATTTTCGGAAACTGTAGACAAATCAGTAGTGAAGAGGTAAAACACGATAAGTCGATTTTTTGTCGCCGATCTTCTCTTACAAATATCTCAGAAATTAATGGAGCTACGCCCTTTTTGCCCTGATCCTTTTTTGTAGAAAATTTCAAGAGCTATAAAAAAGCAACAGGGCAAAAAGGACGTATCTCCACTATTTTCTGAGATATTTGAGAAAAACAATTGGCAGGAAAAATCGACTCATCCCGTTTTACCCCTTCACTACTGAAATGGAACGATGGGAGAAAAAGAAGTATCACTCATGAAATTTCGTTCTCATTACTTTGCCAGAACTGAATTCTTTATCAAAAAGCAGATGGTATCAGTAATGCATATTGCTGAGAACTTTGATATCTCCTACTCAAGGCTCAGGATGAGAACTTTGTCAGTTACATAAACTTTCGTTATCAAAGTTGCGATAAGAACACGTTATAGTGTAAGAGTTATACAAACTATGAGACAAATACCTTGGAATGTAAGGGTGAACGATATAGAAGGCCTGTGAGAATGGTTTTTATTGTGCAGCAGCACGTGATAACTGGCTGACTCGTTGCGGAACTTTTCTACTTCCTAAAGCAGAGCATGGTACGGTTATATCCCAAGGTGGAGGCCTTCATGGTTCGCAAGTGTTTTTATTCTCTCACACTAACAATCTTTTGTGTAATCTCTACTTTCCACTCTTCTAAAATAATTTTTTTTTCCATACTCAAAGAAAAGTTAAAACAACACAACAATGAATATCCCAAATTACTACGTTTGAATGGAATAACATAACAGAGTAATTCAATCATTGAAATTGGTATTTTCTTCCATTACAATGGAAAAAAAATTGAAATTCGTTCAGGCAAGGATTGGGATTGTCTGGGCCCTGAATAATCAATGATTAACCGGAGTATTTGTTCGAGAGGTCAAAAGTTCAGGGGTAAAACAGGTGAGAGGATAAAAGCCAACGCTTTGAAACAATACGGAACGGAAATTGGGTTTTTCGGAAAATTAAGTGATTTTATTGCCCTTTCAACTTTCTATTCACCATCATTAGTATGAAGTCAGTGGTGAGTTTATGGTTAACCTTGGAACTGACGCACCATTTCTAGTGGCACTTGAATTATGTTCGAACCAACGTTGGTATTTTCACTGGTTTATATATTGTAGAGTTCTCAAAATTCCATGAAATTTGAATCCATCCAGTTGTGCAGACAAATTAAATGGATAGGTTGAAATCTTCTCTATTTACGTGCATTATTACTCGGCATAAAGTGAGAATGGACATTACTCGTGAAACGAACGTTTTAGATTTTAATTCGAATTTATAATCATGTAACGAAATTGACTATTAATAATTTCCTTAAAATTCGACAGTTTTCCCTTCCTCTGCTTGAAAATGTCTGTTTTCTAGTGGCTGTAGAGGAGAATATTAAAAACGAGCTCAAAGGTGAACTCATGTTCCATTAAATTGAGTGATTTTATTTTTTTTATCATCATTTTCTTTGAAATTATGATTCGTTTTATAAAAATAGATTTTTTCAAAGCGTTTTAATTCTACTCGCACTTTTCCCTACATAAAAAGAAAATATCAGTGATGCAAAATAAAATTCATACTGACTATTTATACTGACTTCTTTCCATTACAAATAGTTATAAAAATTTTCAGATGCATTGAAGAAAAGCTTGAGAGAAAACAAGACAAAAAGATTGACAATGATAAAGTATTTAATAATGATTCTGATTTTTGGATTGCAATAAATGTACTTTATTCGTCAAAGTTTATATTACTATTTGAAACTACTTCTCCCAATCAACGTTACGCTACGAATCGAATAAACAAATCTTTTATGATTGAAAAGAATTCATTATCCCACCTCTATAAAAGAAACATTCAATTTCCATCAATATATGTGACAATGAGATGGAGCCTGCGAATATTTGTGATTACTTCGGTCTCCGGGGGAAAATGAAACATATATCCCTCAATACAGGCGGTAGATGAGAATTGGTTTGATTCCAATACCAGTTTTTCCATACACGTCTCTCAACGATTCTTCGTCTTCGATGAAATTTCCCGAGTGTTGATTGGATATCAGAATTAAAATAAAACTAGGGTAAACACGCGCGCGATGAACCTTTAATATGAGCGCTGTAGCGCACTATCTCCAGTCTTAAATTCGATTGTTTATCGAGTTTATCAATGGAGTAGGGAAAGGAAAGGAAAGAAAATTCACATGTTTAATAAATCAATAGAAACAAAAGAAAAAAAGGACATAAAAAAAAAAGAAAACCAAAAATCGATGGACCAATCAGAAGACGAATAAGAAGTTGAAAATCCATTGTCGATCTCTATTGTAATATGGGATATATTCCGGATTAAGATCCGGCTGAAAATTCGTACGGGTGGAATTAATAAATGCCGAAATTTCACTTCTACATGCTGGCCTCTGTCTCTTTCGTGGTCACGCAAGGTGAATAATTTCCAGCCTGAGGTTTCTCGTGATCAATACTGAATTTTCATTAGTCACGCGACTTTAAATCTGTGAACTCGACCTTGTCGACAAGGTCTTTTGAAAATCACAAAAATATTTCACTTTTTTTCATATTTAGAATATCGCAATTTTTCTTTCATTTCCATACAAACTCATATTGAAGTAAAGTTGAAAGTATGGACTTTTGAAACTACTTTCAGTGAAGATTAATCAGTGTGGATATGCCTCAAAGACGGGTGAATTCAATCACAAGTCTAATAGAGACTCCCATTAGCCATGTGTATAGATGTATGTGTGAGGATACCAATGACAAGGTATTGGAAAGACCGTCTACAGAGGTTTCTCTGTCAGCTGCCATGTCGGAATTCAATTGATCGGAAGACCAAACGGAAATACAGTGGCTGATAGCAACCAGGTTAAACTATGTTTCAGAATGTACCGAACGGCATTTTTCGATAATAAAAATCAGTGAGGAAGTCTCGGGAAAAATTACAAATATCATTATTATTGAAATAAAAATGGCAATTGATATTATGACTGTCTCAAAGCATCGAAGGGAGGTGAGGTGTAATTCTCTTCAGACCTCCCCTATCATAAAAATAGTTGTCGAAGAAAATAGCTGAAAAATTTACTCAATTGATTTCGATTTAATAAAATGGACATATTATTGGAATGCTTTCAATGTTTTTCTACATCAATTGTGTTGGTATAATTCTCGTTTCAATTATATAACGCAATAACTCACGAAGGGGTACTAATGTCTGAAGCAGATCTACTGTTAACTCGAGCCTAGATGATATAATGTGGTACGAAGGAAGAGCTCGCACTAGAAGAGAACAAAGAGGTCCACATAGTAGGAATTCGGGCAAAGCCAAGAAATATATACGAGGCTGTATCCGGATAGGGTGTTTGCTAGCTATGATAAAGGTTAAAGAGAAGGGGATGAAAGTAGGGAGGGAATTAATTGCTAAAGCGCACTACGAACCAAGCCGATTCATTCTTCGTAAAAGAGAAAGTGAGAGAGAAAAGAGTAGTGAGTTTCCACTTAACGAAATGAAGGCCCCACCTGTCGTGTGAAGAACAGCATCACATTAAGTTGCCAAGCCTCCTGGAACTTCTAGTCCTTCCTAGTCTAACATTCTACGTCAGCCATTAAATTTATGAAATTCAATAAATCATTAAATAATCGTTTGTTTCTATGTTTCCTCGTGAATATGTAACGCTGAAAAATAAAATTTCATGGGAACTTGGGGTTGCAAAGCTTTGATATAGAAAATATTTGTGTCGGTCTTACTTGAAAAAATGGAATTCCAGTTGAAAATTCGGCCAGAATACTCTTCATAGCACACTTGAGACCTGGGGTAACTTTAGAAGCGATATTTCCATGGTAGGAAACTAACAACCCTCTGGCACGCCCTGAAATGCGATATTCCCCAATATTTCATATTGAAAAAAATTAAAATCTTGATATGATACTTGATCGCACTGTAGCTTGCTTATGGAAAAATACAAGGGGTGTTACATGATGTATTATACATAGGAAAAATTCATTCGTCCACTGATTGTATACTTGGAGGTCTCTACCATAGAGATCTTCGATTTCAAAAATGAATCGCTGAATAAAAATGAGTAATTTTCAATGAATTTCGATAAAAGGCATATTTCACCAAGGATCGATAAAAATTTACATAAAATTGTTCATACCATTCTCTACCTGAAGAATATAAGAGAATTTTCATATTCATGTTTTTCTGTATTAAATGAAAAGCAACTTTTTCATGTAAATATAATATTTCTGCTTTCAGATTCAAAGAAGAAGTGGAAAAAGTCAATATGTCGGTAGAGGTTAGAGCAACTCGACCTACAGTTCCAACGATTCCTCACTCAAAGAGGCCAGTAATTATATATCCTACAGGTACATTTTTACAATCACCACATGGAAACTGCTTATTTTTTCGAATCGATTTTATTCCGACCAACTTGATACAATATTAATGAATAACGAAAAAACGCTCGCTTTTGCGGTAGCCCGATTAATTTATTATTTACGTTCAGCTGAACAAACACTGATATCATATAAATATATTGGAGAAGTGACATCGAGTCGACCTAAATGTTCTATATAATGATACTCGCTTGACATGGCTAGAAGTATTTGACATAGAATTTTTACAGTGATTCCCTTGAGGTTGTGAAGAAATTTCTGGGAACTAGGGGTCAGAATTCATTCCATTCTCGTTAGAAATTGAAGGTCTTTCTCATTCTGAAATTTTTCGTATGTCAACAGAACGTCTGACGTCAACAATCGGATCGTGCTTTAGAATACGCGAGGGAGAGAATTAAGGAACATGGTTGGGGGAATTTCCTGGCAATATTAAATATATTCAAATCGGCATCTAGTTTTATTATACGCTCAATATAAGCCTCGGAATTTCATAAATCCTCGAGGCTAATATATGATAGTAGATAGATATATATATGTGTACACATATTTCTCATCCATCGACGGATGAAGCCTCAGCACAGACTCACATTTTCAATGTATCGACAATTTCAGCAATCTGATGTAAGAAATATTGAATAAAATATGCTCTTTTTCCAGTATCACCAGAAAGTGTCATAGTTCCAATCATATCCTGCATTCTGGGCTTTCCACTTCTGGCACTTCTAGTCATTTGCTGCCTCAGGCGAAGAGCAAAACTCGCTAGGGAACGTGCTAGACGGAGAAACTGTGATTTGGATCATGGTGCACTTAGTCTCGTCCGCTTTAGTCCTGTTCATCGACTAGGTATGAAATCAAAATGCAAAGCGAAAACCTCAACATTTATAATACTTAATTCTTCAGCTTTATTAGTTGATCTTCTTTCAATTTTTTTATTGACATTCGTAACAATGTACGACAGTGAAGCGAGCTTCACTTGATTTCAGTGTGTGACTTGGATAAAACCGGATCAGAAATGGGTGCGGCCTGGAATTATTCATCGGCGAGCTTTCAGTTGTGCCAAGGATGTGAATGAAAAAAATAAAAACGAAAATGTAATAATACTACAATGCACTCAGCCTTGTTTGTATAGACTGATGTGTACCTGGAGAAAATTCTAAGATAAAATAGGGATAAAGCCAGAATAAATTTCTATATTTGAGACATTCAATGTCTTCCCACGTGCCATTATATCCATTTGTGTCCAAATGCGGGGTACTTGGTCAACTTATTAATTTAGATTGAAAACTTAATGTTTCGCTAAATCAGTTAATATAATTCTTTCGCATGGATTTCATTAAGGAGTCCGAGGATAATGTTCAGTACAATATCATTATTTTTTAACTCAAGAACATTTGAGTGAGATAGTAAACATCATCGATAGGCACTTACTTCCTCGCGAAAAATTCATCCAAAAATTTTTCAGCATTAAATCAATATTATGTTAGAACTAGCTATAAGTACTTTTTTGCCACATTCTCCCCTAAGCAAAAAAACATTCTACTCAAACATTTACATTTATAAACCAATTCGATTTTTAGCTGGAGTCGAGAGAACGCGAACAATTTCGTTGAAGAGTGATCGTAATTCAAGAGGCTTCGCATCATTGGAATTAGATACTGTGGTGGAAGAGCGCTCGGATCCTGAACAAAGTACAGCCCTAGAGCTGAGTAGTCCAGACTAGCATTTGCCTCCGGTGCCGTCTAGGTGATTTTATTCATGACAGTCCAACTACCTGATCCTTTTTTTCCCATCTTATTCCTTGTTTTTCTGTTCATTCTTTCATTTCGTTTATTATTATTATTATTATTATTACTCTATTTGGACCACTTTTTTTTCTGTTTCTAACGCAGGTCACCACGAGGATCGAAAATCTTGACAGTACCACCACCAGTGGATCGCAGTCCCCTATGGACAACTCTGACCCATGCCAATACAGTAACAAATGTCTTGGGAGATACCTAGCAGGATGCCAACGAGGGCAGTTCGTATATCAGTGCTCTCGTTCTTGAATTACCATTGATTTACTGACAAGAAAGCAATGATCAAAGATAATCCAATACTTTGATCAATAATGTACGACTTCAATGGCTCAACACGACGAACATTAAATTATAGTCGTATGTTATTCTCAAACAATCATGCGAATAACTACGATTAAAGAGAAAGAAAATATCGCTCTAGTGGAGATTAATTTATTGTTGACGCAAGCAGCAATGGATTTTTCTAAAAGCCCGGGTCTCATCGAATTTCGTAATTTATATGAAATGAAAAAAAAATATATCATAATGAAACAAAAACATTAGATGGTAAATAATGTTACAATTATGAATGAGAGTCAATTATCTCCATCAAATTGCTGTTCAAATGGATGTTCTGAAATGTTTGCAATGCTATTTTCACAGGAATAGACAATTCCAGCAAACCAAACGTGAATCACAATGGTCGTAAAATCAATTAGCGCATTTCAATGGGACCTAAATGTTTCATCTAAATTTTGTATAACGAATCAATCTAATCACAATGCTGGATTAATCAATTCAAAGGCTCGATAGATAGCTCATGAATATTACGTTTGATAGGATTTTAAAATTATCTATTGAATTACACTAAATGTTGAGTATTCTGATTCAGAGATTACGATAATTGTGAAAGAAAAATGTAATTAATTATAGATTGCCTAATGATTTTTGTACCAAACTCTGAGAACACTGCAATTGTACAGATTATGATAAATGATTAAATAAAACTACAGAGACTAACATAATGAGAATAAGATGGATGGCTGCCTACAATATAGATATACGTAATCTTCGATGTAAATATTAACATGTAACTACAGGTGATAACTTTAGATGTGTAATTTTCGTTTTGTTACATAAATTCTATAATTGTTGGAGCAAGAATTGTAATACGTTATTCCATTGAATCATTAGGGATTATCTCTCTTAATCCAATTATTGTAAAATGATGACCGTTGCAATTCATGCCTGAAATATTTCATTAAATGACTTCATTGTTCATAATTCATACATGGATCTAAAGGGAATACACATTGATATTTTCAGCAATAAATGTGTGATTATTTAAATTTCATTAATGAGTATAAAATCGTATGAGATATAGCGAGCCAGTTTTCGAATAATTTTTAATTAACCGTGACGAACGAGTTTAATTTTTTGCTTCTTTCATATCTCATAAATGATTCCTACGTTAATATTCACGGAAGAATGACTCCAAAATATGATTTAATTTTGAAACCATTATACTTAGAGCACTAATTTCTCGATTATTAAT
The DNA here is from genome assembly GCA_018902275.1 of Aleiodes sp. PSUC_FEM 10030003. NCBI lineage: Eukaryota > Metazoa > Arthropoda > Insecta > Hymenoptera > Braconidae > Aleiodes > Aleiodes sp. PSUC_FEM 10030003. The sequence continues at coordinate 30,060 of JABSMS010009680.1, forward strand.
CTGATACTATTGTCAACGCAGCATATTGAATTAGTTCGGACGAGGAATTGCACTACCCAGCAGGTACTTTCAATGTGGGTCACCGGATCGCGCAATCCGTGTCTGGAGGACTCACAGATTCAGGAGATGCTAGGTGTATTCAAAACTTTTAACCATCATAGTCGTCAAATGAAGAAACATTTCCATCAATAAACCCATCTCAAGGAGTATTTAATCATCTAGGTGGTATGACCCAAATCGATGACCGCAGGAGTGAATCAAGAATGCACATTAATAAGATGAACCACAAATACGATCGATTGAACAAAATTACATTTAGTGGATAAATTGATTTCGATGACGCACGAGATATCATAAATAATGTCTCTAATTAATTTGAGGTACCGTGAAAAAACCCGGTGCTGATTATTTTTAATATCAATTATTTTTAATAACAATGAATAATCACTTCGAAGTAAATTATGGAATTTTATAAAATTCATTGTGATGTTATTTTATTAGTAAAAAAAACAACTTCATGTCGTACTAATGATGGTCAAGTTGGTAGGCAAATAAACATTAGGAGTAAAATCAACGCCTTTCCATCTTCAATTTTTTTTTTTTTAATATCTCCGGTTTCAATTATCGTACCTCCAAAAACTAAAAAATCAGCTTTAACACTCTTATTCACGACGTGCCGCCCCACTCACGATCTACGTGAATTTTGGCAGTGGTGGGGTGTTGCTGTGCAGGGCCGTACGTAAAATCGTCGTACATTGTGAAAAGTAAAATACCAATGTTCTATGAGACCAAGATTTCTAAAATATATTTAGCTCACATGAACAAAGATAATAAATAAATTCTTTTCGTATATATAAATTGGTTTTTCAACAATCAATCCAATTTAGATAAAATTGTATTCACTGCGCTCCAACTGCAATTCCGAAATTAGAAGAAATAAATAGAGTCGCTTCACACTTATAACTATTTTATTGATAAACTTTTCATCTCCAGTACGCAGAAGCTTCATAAAAAATTCATACCATATTATGAGGTAAAGTAACTGTACAAAAACGATTATTCTGGATCTCCAAGTAGATGAAGGTATTTCCGAATTTCTTCATAGAGAAAGAACTTGATTTGCAGTTGTCCAATGAGTGAGAAAAATAGGTGCATTAACTCTTCATTACATCAGGAATGGAAATAATTGACTGCAATAATCTAAAAACCTGGTATTATACGACCTTTTTTCGCGGCCTTCTTCAATTTATGTGTTTTCTTCTCCTTTTTCCTCTTCATTATGTTTTCCTGTCGTTTATGTTGTTTCTCTTGTTTTGCTTTTTCAACTCCTGTTATCCTTGACTCCCATTTCTTGCTACTCCGTTTCTTCATTTGCTCCTCGCGTTTTATTGTACGCGTCAGCAATTCTGGATCATCTCTAATCTATTTTCAGAATAATATAATAGAGAATAAAATTTATGGAATAAGAGAACATAAATAATTGCAAGGGCAAAGTTACGAATGACAAAGATATGATTATTACAAAAAAATTACCTTTTCTCCACCTGCTTTAGCAAGGGCAGTCTTCCATGATTCTTTTTCAATAATTTCATCTGCTTTATCCTTTTCCCCAGAATCCACTAATTCTTTGAGCTTGTGCTTTTTTTCCTTCAATTGTTGTAGAATTTTTTTCGGATCTTTTTCACCTTTCTGTGATTTTTTTTTATTTTCAATATTGGAGAAATCGAATTTGCTGAATACCATATGACCTTCACTATTGAATACTGGTTTTGCCCGCGGTACTTTTGGAAGAGCTTCACCCTCGTCTTTGATGTCTGACGTTACTCCAGCAGCATTTTCTTCAGTTTTTATGAGTTTTTTTTGCATCACACGTTCCTCACGTTTCGATTTTTTCTTTATACGATTTTTCAAACCCTTCCGTAATTGTTTTTGCTTGTAACTCAATTTTTTCTGGCCCTTCAGTTCATCTAATTTGTGTCGAAGTTCTTCAGATGATTGTGCTCGTTTTACGTTGCCGTTTGCGTGAAACAATTTGACTAAAATTTCAAATTCCATTAGTTAAATTTAATTCAATTTCTAAAAATTCACTGTGTACCTTTCTTTTCTTGTGGCTCTTCCTCCTCTGCTTCTTCACATCCTTCTATACAGGACAAATTAAAATTCTTCGATGTAATAAATTAATGTTGAGGTTATACACATTTGTTATTCACTCACCTGATTCGATTATTGGCAGTGGTATTTTTGAAAACATATCACTCAAGAACTTGTCCTCTTCTTGAAGTAACTGTTTTACTAATGTAGCGTTAAATTTATTTGTCATTTTTAACTGCATATTGTCTATTTTCTTATTTCGAAGGCTCTTGCTCACGTGTATACATACAAGATTTTTGGTGAGGTGATGGTTTTTTTGTCTAGGGATTTTTAAGTGAGACGGAGGAATCTAGGGATTTGGAACTAGGGAAAATCAGTTGGTAACAGATTTAAAATTAACATTTTTTCATTTTGAGTTACTGAGAAAATAATTATTCTTCCATAACTTGAAATTCATAATGTTATAATAAATTATCTAAGAATCATGAATATGCTAAGTTCATGTAAATTTTAGAAAATTTTCAAAAGTGGGATTTTCTTGAGACATAGAGGAAGGTGAGGCAAAATGAAAATTAAAATGAAACTTTTAACAATAAAATTTATTGAATTTGAT
>JABSMS010009691.1:0-13867 GCA_018902275.1 Aleiodes sp. PSUC_FEM 10030003
CGATGTTCTAATCTCGATTCGCGATGCGAGTTCGACTTTTCAAGATGGCGTTGTTCAATTCGAGATGTACATGCCATGTCTTTTATATATAGTACGATGTGAATGCGCATTTACCAACGCTCATTCACCTTCGAGAAAGGAGATAATAGCGGCATTTCTCGCGGCTCGTTTAGTCTCCATTTTCTTCCACTCGCTTGAAATCAAAGAGCAATCGGTACCGGTTAAAATATTCGGCGGAAAAACCGGCAATCAGTATTTAATTTTTTAATAAAACCCGAAAAATCAAGCAATTAACAATAGAACTTGAAAATAAACACTAAAATTATTCCAAAGAATAACCATGGAGGTAGAAGAGAGCGATCCGGACATTCTCAGGAACATTTTATCTGAAGAAGAATTACAGCAAGTTCCTGAAGCCATTGCAACGAAATTGAGAACACATTTTAATGAAAATTTTGAAGAATTTATAACTAAGAAAGCTGTCTTCCAACATGGCAAAGAAAACCTTGGTAATTATAATTTTTTTTATTGCTGAATTCATTCAGAAATGGAGTTTGTGGGGATTCTAACCCCATTGGTTATCAAGTACACAAGTTTTTGATTTTGAACTTGATAATGTGAATGAAATACTTATTACAGTAATGAATTTCATTCATTCAATTCATTATAGACATAATAAAACGGGACAACTTAATTTTATGGAATATTTCAGAAAATGATTGAGATAGAATTTTTTGTGATGACCTTTCGATCGAGAACATGAAACTTGCGAAAAACTGGCTGTCCAAGTAACCATAAAAATTCTTGAATGCCTTAAAATTGAACTGAGCCTTAAAAAAGTCATGAAATGTCATGAAAAATCGCTAGTGAGCCTCATATTTGTTATCGTTTTGTATATCTATTTAGCAATAATTTCAAATCTTTAAGAATATAAAAAAGAATATAGACTAACTTTATGATATTTATCTACAGAGAAACGAGTATTTATGTAAATACTATGACACTCAAAACAGCAGACATCTGAAAATTTTTGGATGTTTTTTTTGGCAGAAAAATTATTTTAAAAATAGAAAAATGTGGGCATGTAGAAAATTTAAACATCTATAAGTACGAATTTTTTATGTATTTCTTCAAAATAACTTATTCGTTTACAAGAATGCGCAAAATTATCATATGTCTGCTAATTTCTTTATCACGTCAATACTATTACTCAGAATTCCTAAATCTGTGTAATACTCTTCTAAATATTTCCGAATGATATTTTTTACAGCAAATTTGAAATATTATTTTTGATATTCTTTAATATACTCGAAATTAATTAGTTTTTGTAACTTTTCATCATCCTCGCATACTTGTTGGCACACAATATATATTTCTTCATAAAGCAGAAAGAAAACATAAAAATTCCAAAAATTTTGTCATGAAAAAATTCCTCTCGCCTTAAATTTTTTTCAAATTTCATGACATTTCAGTCGGGATACCCATCATTTTTTAAAATCTCTCTTAGATTCCGAGATATTTCATGAAAAAACAAAGACTAAATAACGCCAAAGCCGAAGGAATTCATCTAAAACTTTAAACCCAAAACATCAATTAATATTCCAGAGAAAAAAATCGAAAAACTCCAAAAAGACTGTCAAGAGCATCAGCTCGATCTCGATGAGTGCAAAGGTAAACTCGAGATCGCCGAAAAATATGCAGCTGATCTCCAGACAAAACTCGATGAAGCAAAATCCGAAATTTACAAGTTACAAGAATCCTCAAAACGTTTACAAAAAGAAAACTCCGAATTCAGACGTCAGCGTGATGCAGCAGTTGATGAACGTGATACCCTGCAGCTTCAAGCAGAGCGCCGCGATCACGAGGTTGAACGTCTTCACACAGAGTTATCATCACTCTCAACCCAGCTACAAACAGCAGTAGCGACTAAATGCCAAGCGATGGCAGAAGCCGAAGAAATAAAGAGTCGTGAATTGAATTTAGAATTCAAAGAGAAACGTCTCGAACAAGAGAGACACTTGATCGAACAACAGATGAGTGCATTGGAAGTTGAACTATCCAAAAGAACATCTGAATTACAAACAACAAGATCGGAATCATCGGCGAGAGCATTATTAACTGAAACCCGTCTATCCCAACGCGAAGAAGAATTAAGAATCGCCAATGAATCCCTCACACAATTGAAGGATTGTAACACAAATTTGCAGAGAAGATGCGATGAAATGGCTCAAAAAATTGAGGAACAAAGGAATCACGAATTATCGATGCATTCGTCATACAGAGAGGAAATTGGTGCACAAACAAGATTAGCTGATTTGTATAGATCAATGGCCGACGAGGCAAACGCCAAAGCGGAGGAATATACAAATGCTGTTCAGGAGCTTCAGGCAATTGTTGAACAAGCAACGGAACAGTATGGTAATTTAGAAACTGAATATTCCCAATTCAAACTGGAGAATGAAGAGATATTAACTGAGAAAGAGAAAAAAATTAATGAATTAACAAAAGAATTGGAGAAAGCAAACGAATTGTTGTGTAGTATTAAGCAAGAGAGATTGGATCAGGCAGTTGAACAATTAGCACCAACAGCAGCAATAACAAGCAGAATATTGAAGAAAGGATTGAGTTTAACGCAAATTTATACACAACTCGTTGATGCGGTTAATGAATTGACTATTGAGAAAGAAGAAAATGAGAGACTCAAGGCACAAATGGATGTTATACTTAAAGAATTGGAGGAAAAAGCACCGGCATTACAGCAGCAGAGAGACGATTATGAATCAGCTGTTGCTAATGTCGCAACATTGACAAATCAATTGGATGAATTATTAGGTGAAAATAATCGTCTTCAAGAAACAGCTAATGAAGCAACGAGATTATCGAATCATCATTCACGTGAAAACCAGAGATTAAAAACCGAGTTGTCTGATTTAGCTAGACAAGTTTGTTACTTGTTGAAGGAAGTACAAGAGAGTAGAACTGGCAGTAGATTGGCGAGTGGTGATGAGACATCAATGGAGACTGATTTAGCATCTTCGCAATTGATAAGTAAGAAGTTAGTTACTTTCCGAGATATTGAGGAACTTCAAGAGAATAATCAAAAATTATTATCAATTGTTAGAACATTGTCATCGCGACAGGAAGAGATTGAACGTGCTAATGATGAATTACATTCTGGTGAAATGAAGGAAAAATTAGACAGGTATATGGAGCAAGTATCGGAAATGCAGGCAGCGCAAGAGAGACAGAGTAAGATGCTTGATGGCTTGATGAGACAACGTGATATGTACAAGAGTATGTATCAACATGCACTTAATCAAGCTGCTGCTGGACAAATGCCGAAGGATTCCTCCAAAGAATCACCAGAGAACGAAGATAGTTCCGAAGACAAATCGACTGCAGAAACGTCTGAAGAATCATTGGAAGAGAAAAAAGATAAGATTAAAGAATATGAGCGTAAATTGGCTCATGTTGAATCGGAATTGAAGCAAGTTAATGATGAGTATACAATCTACAAGAAGGAGAAAGCGGCACATGAAAAAATGATTGGCGATGAAGTTGAACGTTTACGAAAAGAGGCAGAAACTAATTCTACACGTTGCTGTCGGTTGAAAGCTCAATTAGACTCATCCCAGGAGAGATTCAATCTTCTACAATCAAATGTAGCAACTTATAAATCACAGATTAAAGCACTTGAAGAGAGATGCGCTAATTACAGTACAACAATTGGTAAACACGAGCAGAGTATCATGATGCTTAAAGACGAGACACTATCAGCGCAATCAAGATTATCACGTGCTGAAGTACAGCTTGAGAACCTCAGGCAAGAGAGACAACATTTGCGGGATAATGAGGGACGTTTACTGAAAGAAAGAGAAATGCTGCATCGGGAAAGACAAACTCAGGCCCTTCTAAAAGCTGATGTCGAATCTATAAAGGCTAGTTTAGAAAGAGCACAGGCTGAGGGACAATTGCGTGCAGAAGTTAGGCTTGATGACGCTATAAGAGAGTGTGCTGCTTTGCGCAGACGTCTTCAGGAGGAGCAGGATAGATTCAGAGAGCTCACTTCGCACCTTGAGAGACAATTGGCAACGGCGCAAGAGCGATTAACTGAAGAGCAAACAATTGGTGAACGCGTTCGAGCTGAGTTAGAAGATGCTAAGACAGCACAGATCAATGCTGAGCGTAAAACTGAAGAATTAGAAGCTAAATTGAGAGAAACACTTGCACAATCACGTGCTAAACCAATAACTGGTGATGAAAATTTAGCTAAACGTCTTCAAGAATTGGAAATGCAATTGGCAAGTGCTAATGCTGAAATTAGATCGTTAGTCGAGCAATTAAAAACAGCGAGACAACAGAATCAACAGTACAGCGATATTGCTGATAGTACAGAGACACAATTGAAAGAACTTACTGTGCAGTATGAACAACATCGTAGAGAACTTGAAACAGCACTTGAAGCGGCAAGAAATGAAGCAGCTAATCTCGATAAACGGGTTAAGCAACTGGAGAATGAATTAGCCCAATCGCAGAGTGGCCAGCAAGTAACTGATTCTGAATTACGCGAAAAATTAGCAGCTGCTGAAGCTAAACTTGATGAATTGGATGAGGTGAAGGGTGAACTTGAATTGATGAAGAACGATATACAAGCAGCATCGCAGGCAGCCAAAGAGGCTGAAGAAAAATATGCTAGAGAAATGTTATTACATTCAAATGATTTACAAATTTTGGCTAAATTACGTAGTGATAATGATAATGTATCAAAGACAGTTAATGAGTTGATTCAATCGAGGGATGCTGCAGTTAATGCACTTGAAGCTGAACGTATTTCTCATAAAGAACGTGAAAAACAAATACAGAATGATCTTGATGAAATGCAAAAGAGAATTGATGATTTGGATAATCAAAATGGATTGTTGCACAATCAAATACAAGAATTGAGTGATAGAACTGCTATTATGCAGAGTAATCGTTCGTCGCTTGGTGGACAAGAATCGATGGATACTAGTATTGATATGAATCGAAGTTTTACAGGACTCGAGGAAGATTGTAAATCCACAGAACAATTGTTGAAAATAATTAAATATTTGAGAAGAGAAAAAGATCTTGCTGCTACTAAACTTGATGTATTACGTGCTGAAAATTTGAGATTGAAATCACAAGCAGAAATTGTTGATAAACGATTGAAAGAAGCTGAAGAAATTGTTAATTCGCAGAGAGAAAAATCAGATATTGATGTTGCAACAACAACTAGACACGCGGATTTACTCAGAAAAGTTGAGACACTGAATGCTATTGCTGATTCAAATAGAATTCTTCGTGAGGAGCGCGATTCATTGCTGTCAAAAGTGAGTGAATTATCAGCACAAGTTTCAGCATTATCTGAGGAAGTCATACCATTGCGTGAAAAAGCAAGAGATTTAACAGCAAAAACTGATGCATTGGTTCAAGAAAATAATGGCTTGAAGGGCGAAGCTACAAGATGGAGACAACGTGCTAATACACTTGTTGAACGTGCTAATAAAACAATTCCCGAAGACTGGAGGAGACTGCAAACTGAGCGTGAAAATTTGAGTAAATTATTAACATCAGAGCGTGAGACACATGCTAAAAAAATGGAGGAACTTAATGCTATTAAAAATGAAAAGATTAAACTTGAGGAGCAAATTTTACAGCTCAATAAACAAATCCAGGCACACGGTGAACAGGCAACGAGAACATCCGAGGAAGTACGTAAACTTGGCCAGGATCTGAATGAGGCACTTGCTGATTCAACGTCAAAGTCAAATGACCTTGCAACATTGAGAAAGGAGCTTGACAGTAAGGAAGCTGTTTTGACTGATGTTAAGAATAAAGAGATGCAAATAAGAAAAATTGCTAAAAAATATAAAACTCAGTATGAGGAGCTTGCTAATCGTAAACCCGAGGAGGGACCATCAGCGCCAAATCCTGATGATACACAAATAACACCAGAGCGTGAGGAACAATTACGTGAAGAGGGACGTAAAGAAATTCGCCAAAAGATTGTTGAATTGGAGGGTAAAATTGAGGAATTGACAGCAACAATTAATGGACTTCAGGAAGAATCTGAGGGATTGAAGAGAGAAATAGAAACATTGAATAGAACGAGTTCAGAGAAAGAAGAGCGTACAACAAGGCTGCTTAAAACAGCTAAATCACGAATAATGCAATTAACTGAATCAAAAACAAAGTGTGAACGTGAACTTAAAGAATTTAAAAATAGAGTTGAATCATTATCAAATGATAATGATCCGAGCGAGCACGATGCACGACTTGCTGCTATCAAATCACAATTGGAGGGGAGAATATCAAGATTAGAGCACGAGAAAGCTGAAATTAATTCGGAGAAAGAAACATTGGCGCAAAGAGTTGGCCAGTTGCAGAGACAATTGTCAGCTGGTGTTAGTGGTGTATCCGCGACTAGTGAACCACCTACGGCTAATATCAAACCAATGGCATCGGCACGCGCTGAAACACCACTTGCTAGTATAAGACCACTGAATGTCCAGAGTAGAACTGCTGCAGTATTACCAACAACTGCAAACAATCCCGTTCTCGTTGCTCCACAACAGCAGCAGCAAGTTGTTCATACAACTGAGACAAGTTCACCAACAAGCAGTCACACTGATTATCAACCAAGTACAAGTACCTCTGTGTCACAAGCTGGACAGTCAAATTTGAGACAGCTTGCTGTACAACCGCAATTGAGCGAATCAGCTGAATCAACACAACGTGAAGAATCCGAGAATGTTGAGAATGGCCAGCAAGCGCAACAACCAGGACAACAGCAAGTTTGTCAAAATCAACAGAATCAGCAACAATCACAGAATCAACAGGTACAGAGTCAGGATCCTCAACAGCCACCACAGACTGTTGCACTGGTAAGTCCTCGTGTTGAACAACAAGTACCACAACAAACACAGCAAACAACTGGCAGTGGCGATCAACAGCAGACGATACCAAGCAGTTCAACACAATCGGTTAGTACTTCACAATCTTCAGCTAGTCACAAGAGACCAAGAACACTGGAGCCATCGGCATCTGGCTCTGGTGTTGTTGAGGGCACTGAATTACGTACAGATCAACCAAGTCCGAAGGCAAAGAGAATAAGAACACAGGAATTACCAAGTACAGCAACAACAAGTGGCTCTGACGTTGAGTATCAAGTTCCAACATCTAGTCAACGCGATCAGGATGAAGAACCGGAGGATGGATGTGTTGTTGTTGATTGTGATGAGGGCGGTGGTCACAGTCAGGCTCAGGAGGAAGAAGAATTCGATAATGATCCTTACGGTGAAATGGAGGAGGAAGAGGAGGAAGAGGATGAAGAAGAAGAGGAGGAAGAGCTTCCATATGGCGTCGAGGAAGAAGTCGAGGGTGATAATAATGAGGTGGAAATAATGGAAGAGGACTCGAGGAATGTTGAAGTACCAAGACAAACGCAACAGGCGATACCAACAAATCAGCCACAGCAACAGCAATCAGAAGCAATTAGCAGTGCTGGGCCAACTGGTGAACCTCCGGCATTCGCAACAAGATCATCGCGAGGTATTGCACCAATGCCACGGCAACAGCAGCATTTTCTGTTACCCCAGCAGGGTTATGAAGATGGTGGAGATGATAGTATTGTACCAAGTACACCGACTTTGTTTGTATCACGCAGAGGTGATGGATTTGGTGAAGCCGTTAGCTCTCCTCAGGTACCACAGGGTCGTTTTACATTTGGTGATTCAGCGCCATCATCAACGCCATCATTAGTAACACCGACTGGTACGACAGTTAGAACAATGTTTGGTGCTTCTGGTTCTGGAGTTGCACAAGTTGCACAAGAGGGTATGGATGACACACGAATGGATTTAACACAATTAGAAGATGGCGGCACTGGCCGTAGTGTTCCAACAACACCCCTGCAAGTATCACCAGCTGCTGAATTACCACCAGCAACGAGTGGTGTACAATCAGAAGAGCAAGAAACTCCGGTACCCGGCTCATCAGCAACTACTGATTCATCTGGTGATGTTAATGCTGAGGTTATAACTGTACCGAGTATTTGTGTTACTGATGAACAAGAGAATGAACAAATGGAGGCAGTACCTGGCTCAAGTACAGCGGCTAATAATGATGGTGTTAGTTCAGAGAGTGATCAACAAACAACTGAGGCAGCTGGATGTGCGACTGGTGGCTCAGTTGACGAGGATTCTGTTGAAGCTGGTGGTGATGAGGAGGATGCAGAGGAGGAGGGCAGAGAAGCTGAGGCGTCACCATCTAGTAATACGCGACAGAGGAGTGTAGCTGCTGCTTCTGTTAATACTGCTAATATCATTGTTGGTGTTGAGGCACGTGGTGCTGTCACGAGAAGATCAGCCAGGGCACAATTTAGGGGTAATTCTAGGGGAAATAGGCCAACTCCGATTGTATGGGATAATCAGGCTAATAGAGGTGAGTTTATTATGCTTATTTGAATAATTCGAGAGTGAAGAGGAAGAAAACGAGTTAATTAAAATTTGAGTTTTTTTTATATATTGAAAAAAAAATCGAATTTTAATTTGAATTTATGTAATTATCTTGTTTGTGGATGTAATTGTTGTCGTTAATTATTGCAGGCCAATCGCCAACACGTGGCCATCCATCAAGAGGAGTCAGTAATGATGGAACCAGAGGAAGAAGCACAAGAGGCAGGCGGATTCGTGCTAAATATCCATACCCTAGATATTAAAATCAAATTTTCACCATTCTTCCTTGAAAATGTTATTATGTTTCTTTGTATTTTTTCTTCATTTTTTACAAAAAATAGTTATAAGTTTTTTTGAAAATTGACGAAGATAACTGGAGTATTCTTCAAAAGCCACTCATTCCAATTATTATTTTGAGATATTAATTTGAAAATGTTTTTTTCTTTTCGTTTGAATTAGGGATTTTTATCTCAGGTAATAATATATTGCGCATTTATTCATTACTTTTTTTTTAATCGTCTAAAATTGTGTGAAGAGAGAGATTCGATAATTTGGAGAGTGTCTGGCAGTTGTCGACTCAATGTAATAGATAACAAGATGAATAAAGTACGTGTATATAAAAGAGAGATTAAGAAGACTAAATAATTCAAATTCACTCAACACCACTTGATACTGAGTAAAGGAGGGAGATAAGTTGCAAATCATTTCTATTAGGCATCGTTGTGGGTGCAATTCGATCATTGTAATCTATTGTTACAGAATGGTCCACTTTCTGAAGCAGTCGCGCAATCTTTCACAAGCTATCACATGACTGCGAATTTAATGTTTTCTGTGAAATTATTTCTATTACGGTCTCACCATCAAGATAACTAGACGTCGAGATGAGTCACTCGTGAAATATTGGCATACTTTTAAGCAAATAGCTATTCTCTTACGATGGTCTTTAAGTTTACTACATTTCATGAGTTCTCGCATTTGTGAATTATATTTTTCTTGATCAGTCACCAGTCAGCATATGTTAGAAGAATGGATTATATCATATTTGTATCTCCGTTTCTTTCTCTCTCGATTCTGATGAGTTGCGGATTAGCGTCTGAATACGATCCAATAATTGTTTTCCGTCAGGGAGTTATCGAAAATGATGGTTTACTGCCAATTTCAGTTTTTTGGCATTATCCTAACATTAGCAAAGGAGCTCTGTTATGGGTGTATACCTCGGATTCTCAGGAGGAATACACGTTCAGCCTAACACTTGAATCTTACACAGGATCTTACGATTTGCCGCGTGGAGCACCAGAACATAACGGAAACTTGGGTAATTGTACTTCATTCCATATTCAAGTTGAACAATTTGATTTTAATGTCCATTTTGCCCCACTGTCCTATATGCTAGTCGCATATCTCTACTTTAAAAACTAAAATTAGTAGGATTGATGTTGTAGATGAATACTGCTCTAGTATATTCTCCGATGATGGAATCTTATATCGCAGTCATTCTTGTGGTTCGAAAGTTCAGTGGATGTATGATAGAAAGTACTTATTAAAAGAATTTTCTCTAAGAGGCCTGGTCATTCCGGGTACCCATCAATCTGCAGCCTTTACACCGATAAATCGATCACTGAATGTTCAGAGTTTCATTTCGCGCTGGATACATTGCCAGGTTCATTGATTTTCATGGACAAATAATTGTCATAGTTCCGAGAGAGTTTTCAAAGGTCCATAAGAAAAAAAATCATAATGTGATCAATTTTTCATTCGGCAGACAACATCCATAAAGTCTCAGCTGATGGACGGTATACGCTATTTGGATTTGAGACCAGCTGCCATTTATAAAGGAGGAAAAAAAGAATATACAGTAACACATAACGTTTTCGAATTGATGTCGATGGACGACGTAGTAAATCAAATTAACGAATTCATGGAAATTTCAAAAGATATAGTGATTGTATCATTCAGAGAATTTTTCAAAGGTATGTAAAGTGAGTAATCTCGTCTTTCCCTAGTTAGTGATTCCTGGGACCCATCATTCTGCTACCCATGCAAAGTCGGATTATGAATCGTTAAATGAACAAATTTCGAAATCACGGTGGATACTCACTCAGGTTTCATCGAAATTATGGCCAATAATGATTTTAACAATTGGTGGAGAGATCTCAGAAATTCATGAGGCAACGAAAATTGTCACGTAATACCTAAACATAAAGGCATAAATTTCTAAATTCTAGGATTCTATTCCGACGAGGATCACCGAAGTTTCATAGAATATCTTGAACACTCATTTGAAAAACATGCTCACCAACGCGAAATTTGGTCGTATAAATTGGAGAAAATTTGGAATGACGATAAAAGACTTATCATAAGTTACTATCATCATACTTATAATTCGTCTAATTTTATGTGGCCTCCAATTATACAATATTGGAGTGATGCCCAGACCATCAGTAGATTACATACCTACTTGAATCAATTACATCGTAGCATCAATTAGTGAGTATTTCCAACTGATTTTTTTAACTGATACCAATCAATTCAGAAATTCAAGTAACTGTATCAAAATTTCTGTGATTTCTAAGTGTTGCCGTGCCTTACGCTACTATGGTGACACTTACCCATTCTGTTAGAACTGTAATTCAGGATTCATTCCAAAGAGACATGAGTCTTCGTCATTGGGCCGAACGACTTGGCAAGTATATTCCTCAATGGTACAGTGAAGAATGGAGTAAAACCGCTAATGTTATTGCAGTTGATTTCTATCAAACATCAGGAATCGTCGATCTTGCTATACAATTGAATGAAAGACGTACTAGGTATCCACACTACGCTTATAAAAAATAACAGGGTGTTAATTACATTCATATCGATTCCTTTGGATTTCCCTCGTTGATCAATAATGATAATAAAAATAATAATAAATTATTTGCTTATAATTTATTAACCTCACAGTTTTTCATATTTGTGACCCTCTTCTTCAAATCAGATCAGAATTATTTCCAAAACCATCCTTCTTCCTCACTTGATTGAATAGACTGTTCTGGAAATGTACCGGATCAATTTTTGGTGAAAGAATAACGTACAAACTTAATAACATCTTTCTATCCGCGGGGTGCTCACTTCGCACGTGGATGGTGAGATGACCATGTAATATTTCATATAGAATGTAAAACATTAACGAATGAATAAAATTACGAAATGACATCCACATGTGTCTCTGCACACGTCACAGCGCCTGGCAGTAAATTTGGCAGCAGCTCACATATCATAATCAATAAAATATTGTTAAGTAACACTCGATTTTCTGGAATGAGTTCAAATAAATATAATTAATTCTGTTATCATGACATTCTGGCCAGATTCACGAACATGACTTCACTCAATTACCCAATGTTTTACCTGCTCTTCTTCAATTTAGTAATTCTAAGGAAGATGTCTCCGATTACATTCCTATCCTCGATTATTCCACTTATAATTTCGATCAGTCATGCATTAGTATTTGAAAACAACCCAATAATTCTTGTCAGACAAGGAATTATCGAAAAAGAGGGTGTCCTGCCAATTATGATTTTCTGGGATCATCCAAATGTTACTGAAGGAGATGAATTGAAAATTTATTCCTTGGATCCTTGGAGAAAATCCAAATCTTACCTTACTCTTGAATCGCACACTGGAGAATATGAATTATCGCATTCAATTTTGGAGCATGGAGAGACCCCAGGTATTCATAATCACTACTAGTCTCATATTTCTAACCAATGATACTGATTAACACTAAGAATTAACACGCGCAATGTTATCTTCTCACGGTCCTCTCTTAGAAGGGTATCAAGATTTTTATAATTAGTTTGCATAATCAGAGGAGGCGAAATTGTTTTTCTTCATCTTCAAATTATAAGAATCACTTGTATCTCATAGTAAATTTATCTACGTGTTTGCCTGCAAAGCATAATAGGAAGCTAATAAGATTCATATTGTAGATAAATACTGTGTGGTGATATTATCTGAACACGGAACTATGGATAACAATCCTTCCTGTGAGTCAAAAGTTCAGTGGATGTATGATAGAAGAGACTTATTGAGAGAATTTTCTTTAATTGACCTGATCATTCCTGGTACTCATCAATCAGCAGCCTATTTCACGTCAAATAATGAACCACTGGATGATGCAAAAATGTTGTCAGATTGGATATTTTGTCAGGTATCATTTATTTTTCTAGCTGATACTAATTTGAACACTTCGACGAGGAATTTTGAAAATACGCGAAGAGAAATAATATAGTACGGTACGAGTGAAGAAAAGTATTTATAACGAGTATGAATTTTACAGCGTGACGAAGGCGATGGTTGTAGTCACACTCGTTATAAATGTATTTTTTCACGAGTATTGCCTACTGTTTTACAAAATGCTGTGAGGATATTGGTGTTTAAGGCGCGTGCAGCGCGCGGTAAACGCCCGTTTCCTCACAAGAGGTGGTAAAATTAATAACGTGATTAATTCTTCAATTCATAGACGAAATCCATAAAGACTCAACTGATGGATGGTATACGCTATTTGGATTTGAGACCAGGTTATATATATGTAGACGGAAAAAAGAAATACATAACAACACATAATGTGTTCAATCTAATTTCGATGGATGATATAGTGAAACAAATCAATGAATTCATGGAACTGTCGAAAGATATAGTGATTGTATCTTTCAGAGAATTTTACAAAGGTATGTGAAATAAGTGCTCTAATAATTGATTATGTGATTTTTTTAAAAATATTATGTGATAATTAATAGAATTTTCTTGCCATTGATTCCTAACTATTCTAGTTATCATATTCATTGTTAGCACTGTTTCACGTCAATATTCATTTCGATAAAGTTGAACTCCATAGTTTAGAAAAAATTTGGCGTAATTCACTAGAGTGAACTGCTGGAAAAAAAAGATATGCAAGCATTGAAATTCCAGGATTCAACTCCGACGAGGATCACCGACATTTTATAAACTATCTTGAGCAATCCTTTGAACGACACGCTCACCTACACGGGCATTGGCGGTACGAATTAAAAATATTTTGGGCTTCAGATAAAAGACTTATTCTAACTTACGATCATCCCATTGCGAGAAAATCCGACGTAATGTGGCCTTCAATTGAACAATACTGGGCTAATGCTCAAACAATCGGTAGATTACATTCATACCTTGATCTATTGCACAGGAGTGCCACGCAGTTAGTATTTTCAAGTAGATATTTCATTTACAGAAGCCGATGGATTTTTTTTTCTATTTTTGAAAATTTACTAACATCTGCTCTCCTATGATATGAACTCCTATTAAATTTCTGTGATTTTTCTAGGATTTTCGCGCCTTACGCTGCTATGGTTGAATTTACACAATCTTTCACC
>JABSMS010009702.1:0-13867 GCA_018902275.1 Aleiodes sp. PSUC_FEM 10030003
TATTCAATTCACTTTTTGAATTGAATAGTATCCTTCGATTCAATTCAATTCAAATACTATTCGCACACCCCTAATGATCACACGATTTAAGAACGTAAAGAAGTGATACCACAATGGTACACACATCAATCAAATTAATAACGTTCATCTGTATTCGCATTAAAAATATTATTAAAAATAATCTTGATAAAACAAAATAGAGATGAGGATCGATGCATTATAATAGAAATTGGAATGGTTCTTGTGGACAAAATTCACGCGTCGCTGATCACACACCGGAGAAAGAGAGATCAAGACAATGGAGGCTTGAAACCGTGTTACATGAGAGAAGGCTTGATTAAGTAACCATGCAGTAAATGTCGCGTGCTCTGTGCGTTTTGGTTCACGGAGTGTCCGATGGATAGTCACGGAGAAAGGCATGTTAAGTTTGAATGAAAAAAAAGCAACAAAAGAACGCAGAGAAAAAAGATGAAAGAGGGAACACAAAGAAAATAATAGAAAGAAAAAAAAAGCATCAGCCTAGACCATACACAATACATTGAGGCCTACTTTGTGGTGTGTTATTGGTGTTCTGTGGTGTCTCGTCATCTCTCACTCTCGGTTTCGCGTATGCGTGAACGCCCGAGTGAACTCATCCGAGATTTCTTTTCATCTTTTTCTCTATTCCATACTCTAACTCTCTTCCATCGCGATATTTCCTATTATATCCACATTGCCCTCCAATTCCACTTCTCCGATTCTATAGTAACAGCGTGAAAAGCCGAACGCTCCATTTAATTTGTATTCATGAGAATTTCGTTTCGAAAGCGATTGCGAGAAAATTTGACGGATTTCCTAAAATTTATTGGGTTCATTCAAGAGACAATCAATTTTCATCCAACGTAATTTATCTGAATCAGAAGTGATATGAGTACTTTCATTATTGTGAAGGACTTTCAATTTAATATTATAATTTATGATGAAATATACGGACGTAATATAAAACGATTGTCAAGAACGACTAGTCCCCCAAAAATGGAAAGTATCACTATCAATCATCGAATCTGACACAAACGATTCTCGTAATTGATTCAAACTCATTGATAAATACTCAATGGTCCCAGAAGTGAATTTATATAGAATTTCATAAAATCGCAATTCCTCTGTACAATTGTAGATAATAAACAGTTAATTCTAAAACACATACAGTGAATGTGGCGATTATATGACCCTCTCGCGTGACTCTACATCTTGTCGATATTTATCCGCAATTAATCCACCACGCGGTGTGTGCTCGCCATGGGAGTGAGGAAGTATCTATTAATTAACAGGAATGATTACCATAATTATCTCCATGGGGATATAGAAGGCGAGATGATCGAGATTAATCAATGTGTGACTAAGGCGTTGAATAATATGTGAATTCCAATAGTAATGACAGGACCCAATTCGCCTGAGACTTCCCGAGTGTAAAAATTTCGTTGGTTTTTCCATCAAAATAACCAACAATAATCGGGAAGAAGTCGGAAAGTTGCAATCAATGTAAAATCATCACGGTTTTAAGTTTTGCTGAATTTTCGGTCAAGTTATCTACCTTCTGACCGTCAGGTTAAGATCAAATACCGACGAAAATGGAGGTATTATTTCCAAAACGATTTTATCATATTCTATTTTAAATATTCAAGTCTCAAGTACAATAAATAGCAAAAAAACGATAAAAAATATTAATTATCGAACTGCATACTAAAATTTGCCTTCCCCGGGCTACAATCCACCAAAAATTCAGACTAAAAGCCAATGAATTCATAAAGTCAATGCACGACCCCATTTTTTTTGACTCGGAAATGTTTTATTGGTTGAATTCCCTGTTTACGTGTTTTACACGTGTACGAATGAATTCAAAGACATTCGAAAGCTCGAATCATGTGTTTCTACAGATCTGTTTGAAGGTAAGAATTGCGTATAATGAAATTTGTTCGGGACTTTACGGTATACGTTAAACCATTTCTCTATTCTGCCAATAACTGAAGAAATGCGGCTATAACACATAAGGTTTGCAGGTATACAAGGGCCTCAGTGTGTGGTATACGATAAAGATCAGTGTCTCGATACATTTTCACCACTAAACACAATGGCTTATGGTGAGTGTAGATAAGGGTCAAGTATTATCGCAAATATTTCTTATATATTTCCCAGATATTTTAAAACAGTTTATTGAGAATTTTATAGCTCGTGTTGAATTATCTTTGAAAATTGAATTTACAAATGTTGCAATTTTTTATTCAATTTAAAATTATCGAGAATAAAGACAGCTGTTACACCGTGTCGAATAATGTGCTTATGCGATTACCTCATTTAGATGAGAATTTAGTTTGCATTGTTTGGTATGCTGTAAAAAAAAGAATTTGTACGAGAGAAAGCGCGCGCTGTCACGCCCCTGCGTAAGTCAAGGAGAATTGTTCTCGTGTTATAAACTCTGACTCGTGTCATACCACTGACATTTTTCAGGATATGAATTAGTTTATAATACTGAGAATTATGAATTCAAACATAAAATCATTCGAATTATTCAAATGTTATTGTTGAAAATTATTGTCTTAGACAGATTGGCTCTTCACGCGTATAATTTCGTGAGTGTAATCAACAAATATAATAACACACTGATATGGAAATTTCTCTAGTATTGTATCACTGTATCTGAAGGCACACCTCTTGACCACACCTCAATTATTGTCAATGCAGAAAAACCTATTATTGTAGAGATGATTCTCATGTCATCACGTACTTTCATCAGGCAAATCATTAATCATTTTTTTAAATAACTTTTACTTTAATTATCTTTTGTTCTCTCATTAATTCTGTACTAATTACTAAACTATTCAAGTATATTAATTTGACCTCTGACAGAAAATTCCATAAGTTTAATGAAACTTCATAGTGAATTCTTTGTAACTATCTCCATCACAACGCGTTTGAACGCTCGAAGGTATCACGCGACTGGTTATTTTTTCTTTTTTTTTTGATACCTCTCCCCTTTCGACCTTTTTCATTATCTCCGTCAAAACGAGGCATGTACTGCCGTTGAATTATTTAACATTCACGTTTTCATCCAGAAAAATAAAAAATGTACGAGACGTAATTTTCTATATTGTCAGACATATAGTTAACTCCCATGATTTTTCATTATCCAAAAATGACTTTAGTCACTTTTATGAGTATGAAAATAAATTATTTTCTCACGCAGTTCATTAAGTATTATGACACTGAGTATCATGACCCCGTGAGAAGTGAATTATTTATGAATTTAGAAAATGAAAAATAAATTAAGAAAATAATCTGGAAGATTCCCTATTTTATGAGGTATTTGACCAACCATTTTTTGCATTCACATATTTTAAAATATATTCAGTAGAAAACAAGTTTCGCGAGAATGAAATTCTTTTGATAGTTCGAAGAATCATCGACCTGGACAACTATTCAACAATTTTGAATAATAAATTTTCTTGCATTATAATCAGTGCCTTAAAGTTTATTTCATTGAGGATGACATTTCATAAGAAACATCATTATAACTCGTTTTGGGGTCAAAGCTCGCTGATGTTATGCATCCTCAATCTATCAGCAGTTTCTATGACGTGATAAAGCATCTCGAGAATC
Source organism: Aleiodes sp. PSUC_FEM 10030003 (assembly GCA_018902275.1). NCBI lineage: Eukaryota > Metazoa > Arthropoda > Insecta > Hymenoptera > Braconidae > Aleiodes > Aleiodes sp. PSUC_FEM 10030003. The sequence goes on from JABSMS010009702.1 coordinate 3,637, forward strand.
AAAAAACCTCGATTAGGGAAAGATAGGGTAAAATGGACACAAGTGTTCCAATAAATTTGATTCAAAAACGTCAATTTCCATTGATTTTTTAACGATCTTCACACTAAAACCGTGACTGCCTGAGTCTATAAATTCCGAAACAATCTAAAATGTTTTGCTTCGAATTTACAATCCTCAACTAAAAAGTCATGCAACACAAAACTTTTTAGCTCGCGGTCGTATATGCACTTCAATTAGTCCAGGACAGATCGTTTGCTGTATCTTCCTCGCGTGTTTGAAAATTCAAATTGTGTTGGTGCACTAGTGCCACGATTAGTTTAACTCAGCGATCCATTAAACCGGAGAAAAAAGAATGGCTTTACGAATTTAGTAATTACTTTGTTATGACTTTACTTAGTGGCAATCTCCTGAAAACTTGTTTGAATCCCTTGAATCCGCGAAAAGAGTAAAACTCAATGAAAAAAACCGAATCCTCATTAAATACGTAACTAAAGGACTATGTGAATCCGTAACCGATGAAAGTACCTTCATGATGCTTAGAACTCGTGTACACATGCAGAAAATCGCATAATTATCGTCTCCCGAGATCTTAATATGCCAGGTACACGCCTATATTAAAAACGCTGCGGAAGTATCGCTGTGTTACCAGGGCGCGTGTGCGTTTTAACTCGCGTTATAACTCAGACTTTCCATTTTCTCAACTCACAAACTGTACGATCATATATTTGTGTTTCAAGCGTCCATGCCTATGCATTTTATTTGAAGAAATAAAAAGAGTTGAAATTTATATCGCATGCTTTTCATTTTATTTTCACTGCGTGCTTCTTTCGATCCATGAAAATACTTTCGGCAGAAATGGGTGGAAATAAAAAAAATCTTTTCACTTTGGATGCCATCATCATTAACTTATGTACCGTTATGCATGCGGCTGACCGTGAAAGCAATGGACTCTCTGTTATCAATGAATTAACATGCGCCACTGACCTGAATGTTGGTATTGTGATGAAATAACTCGCGAGGAAAATAGATATTTTCATCTGCATGCGAAAAAAAAATGAAAATTCAGTAATTGACACGTGATGACTATTCCTCGAGAAAAGTTTTCGATATTGCGCAACATGTAGGATTCCAGAGGTGAGAATAAAAAAAGTGAGGAATTAATGGTCACGCTGAGGCGTTCATTTATTCATCAATTTTCGAGGTCAGTAGGACGTAACGAATAGAAAACCCGTTATGAGTGTTATATTGTTGGAAATTAGCTGCTCGTTTAAACGTTTGAAGCTGGAAGGTGTGAGATCTGCCTTACTATCCTAATAATCTATTACCTATGCAACTGACAATGATTTTGAGTAGCTGAGAAACGTGGTTAGAATTTCACAGCGGAGTTCATCATATCTACTTACTAGTGGATACGAAATTTACATGAGTCTTCTTCGCGTAGTTTCACCAGGGTTTACCTAGTTTTCTGAATAGTTAATTACTCATAATTCTGGTTATGGAGTGAAGTTTCATTTCAATAATACGTAGAAAATAAGCAGAAGTTGGCCGCGAAGCCTACATTATCAAGAATCGAACGGTCCGAACGTTATTTTTTTTGAATATCTTTCTCCTTTCTCATCCTACATCTTTAACATTCTTAAGTGACATTCTTTTCAGTCTGAAAGATTCATTAGAATTTTTTTCGTTTGAAAAATGCTTGATAAAGTCTCCCCATGGAGGAAGGAATGAAAACTGTCAACATCCCGAAATTAGAAAGAGCATTCTAGGAATCATGAAATTAATTCTCGAGGACCTCATTAAAAAATTTCAAAAGACCGTAGTTTTAAATCTTGTACAAGCGTAACTCTATTAAAAACGTTTGAAGATTCCCCGAAAAAAGAGGGGAACTCAGTTGAAACAGTTATTAAAGCTAAGTACTCATTTCCTCGAAATTTTGAATTCTGTGAATATCATTGGTATCTTTAGCGATGAGCCTTATCGAAGAAATGTGAGATTCGTGTTATCCTTGAGCCAATGTATCTTCGCGATGATTGATCAGTTTGTATTATTATTGGGTAAAAAATATATTCCTGCAATTTATAGCTGAATCAGCATGAACTCAGAAATCATTATCTCCTGTAGTTTACATGTTTCTTTTACCTTCATTATTATTGAAGAAATGAGAGAAACACGAAGATAATGCGAATTAATCGTCAAATATTGGGTCATCATAAAGGCGAGATGACTCGAATTGACGTCATTCTTGTAATGACTACGTATAAAAGTATTTCGTAAATTTTTTTTCCAATGTACTTCGCGCTTGTTTGATTGAAAGAAAAAGGGAAAAGAGAGAGGATGAAGAATAGTTGATATAAAAATAGACGATCACGTTATAGTTAACGGATGTAAATCGTGCACATGCTAGAACATCCGAACCTGAGCAATGATATGCCTCAAAGGACGATGGACTGTAAGGTTACATTTAAAAACCTCTTTCTTTCTCAATCAAAAACTGGCGTCATCGGGATCCTGCAGCGAATAAAATTGCGACGTCCTCGGATAATGATGGTGGAGTAGCATTTTGCAGTCGAAAAAAACGAATTATTCCACTCTATACAAACATTCATATAATAGAGATGGACAGTTGTAAATGCTGGATCGAGGAAACTATATTGCTTAACCGAGGTCAGTAGAAATCTTCAACTACACAATTGTCCCCTTTTGAATTATTACTTAAATTAATTTGTCGAAATCCTGTAACCTTGCGACAGACACAAAAAGAATATTATAATAATATGTAATTATAGGTTAAATCTTGATAATGTTATATCATACGGCAGTCAAATTTTACTAAACTGATTTTAATCTTTGTGGTTTAATTTTTTAGAAAGACTTTTTATATAACGATACGTTTGTGTTTCATATTAATGGGAAATAAAGTAGACCAGGATAATTAATAGTTCGGGTTGTACTAGTTGATTAAAATTACACGGCCATTTTAATGAATTAGGTCACAAAGTTTCCCCATAAATTCAAGGTTCCACGACAATTATAAAGAAAAATAGAATTCAGTTAACTGCAATTGAATTTATCACAACGAAAACTTTCATCGGAATCACCGAGATAAGAGCTTTTACAGAGTAACTATTTTTCTTCAATGTGCAGTAAATTTACGTTAAAGCACGTTCCACTGGAGATTCAATAAATCAATAACAAACGAAAATACCAAATGTCATCTCTATGCAGCAGAACGTTCGAATATATTCTGAAATTGCCCTGTCGAGATTCCGCACGACTATTCTAACTGAATAAAGAACGAGGCAAAAAAATTCAGAGCAGACGTGAAAGGAAAACTCTGAAAGCTGATAAAAAATGAGTGTGCAAAGTGATGAGCAAACAGTAATAATAGAGCAAGAAATATATGGTAAAAAAGGATACTAAATGAAATGAATAAAAAAACGTATTAGAAAAATAAACAGATGCGCAATCATCCGTCTAATCTACTTAGCATCTCCATTAGTACATATACGCATGCACTACGGAAAATACGTTGTAATGGGACACGCCCGTTGAGCACGCACGAAACGTTCTTAATATACGTTGATACAATGTGGAAAAAGCAGAAAGCAATCAAAAGAGGGAGAAGAGAGCTGTGCCTGATATGGGAGAGTAAGGTCAGGGTGGACTCCTTGTGGAATGCCATTACGCATTATAGGTAAAGCATAGTCGACAATCAAATTGAGTTTAGGATTATTTTCTTTGTAATAATAAAGATTCGAAGGAATGAAATAAGAATTCGTAAATAATGCATTTTGAAATTAGTTATGAAGGTATGTTTCTATCCCCGGAGAGTAGTAATTATGAGCTTGTTTTCAGTGATAAAGAATAACGTTTTTTTTGATAATTTTTTCCATACCACAGAATTTATGATTCAAGTTCAGTCTTTGTATTAAAAGTCTGACGATGGCGTGTATCATATCGGTAAGTGCAACACAGCCATGGACGAGGATAGAGAATCGTGCAGTGTGTGCATCGCAATGCAACACCAGGCAGCATAAAACAAGTTGCCATACATGGGGTGACCGTCAGCACTCTCTGTAACCGTGCGGCGATTCCTCTGGGGTTATATAGCTTCAACCCAGGTGAGTGTGTGTTGCTGTGGAGAGAAACCTTTTATTTGCCAGTTGAGGAGAGCCTCAACGTTCTATTTTTTTTTCTGTTGCAAATGCTTGGGTTTTTTCCAACTCTATCTCTCACTTTTATTTTCCTATTTATTTACATTATCATTTTGCTATTTTCAACTCCGGAGAAAATGATGAAACTAACAATTGAAGTTCATTTTCAAGGTAATATTATTCTTTTGAAGCACAAACGAAATAAGTATATATATTACATTTACTATGTATGATTTCAATCGGAATTTAAAACGCGTTTGTAATCCCCTCAGTGAAATAACCTCAACAACAAATTACTCATGCATCCAAGTCAATTTCATGGTGGTATAAGAGGGTATTATACAGGCGTGATGTTATTGAAGTGTACAAATGCATCCTCGCGCCTCGTTGAAGCTATCTAATGGACATTGATCGATTTACTATGGAATCGATTGCACCTAGCATTCACGTCAATCATTGAAACTACGAAACATATATATATAATTTTAACGCAATGCCTGATGCTTAACGACAGACGGAAAAGAAAGTTCATCCGAACACAATTCATCGGTTAATTACAATGGCCATGTGAACTAAAAATCTTCACGTTTATCCATCGAATTTTAATATGCATGAGAATAAATTCATGAAAATTTCCAATGTTTGACCTCAATAATCATTAGACCTATCTCCATGGTGGAATACCACTGTAGTATAAGTGGCTGCTGCTCTGTCGTGCCAGATCTCTGAGTCACAATCGATCGAGCGGTTTCGCAACTGGAGCGAAAAGGCCCGTTGTTCCATAGACGTTTATAATGTCCCGCGGTTGTTCACAACCTTCCTCTCTCACTTTTCCCGGTATAAACTTCAGAACGATTGAGAGAAAGAGAAAGACAAGAATATTTATTCGGCCCTATCGTCCTCGGTATGCTGCTTGATGTTTCGAACCTTGAAGAAACTTGTCATCGGAGATTGCGGATCTTCGTTTCAACGAGCCGTAACGTTTCATTATAAAGTTGTGCTGCATCAAGGTGAGACTCAGTGAATCATTGGTCAAAAGTCCAAAATATTTTGAGATTTTTGTTTTGGCTTATCAAATACTGCGCAGATCTGACCCGGCTTTGTTCTCGGTTTTTCGCTTGTTGTATTTCTATCCGTGATGCCGGGTATTGAGTAACTCTGCTTTCACTGTCGCCTACACACAACCCTCCGTGTTAAATTCCTGCAGCTACCAAGAAACTCGATTGGCAGTCTACGGAGAATTTTCCCTATTCACATTATCATTCGTCGCCTTCATAACCCAATATTTATGCTAGAAACCTCAAGAAATAATTCGGAAGAGAGGAAAGCAGGCAAACAAAAACATTGGAGGCCAATTTGCTTTTGATTGAAGAGCAAATGTGCATTGCAAAAGGTCGAGGGAAGAAAAAAATGCAACGGAAACCTTTGTCGGCCGCGAAATACCAACAATGAGTGCCCTTGAATTTAGCAGAGCGGAAACAAAACGCCCAGCAATGGCGTGTCCCCGGGACTAACAACTTTCTCTCAGTGACGCGTCGTCTCGGATATCGAAGCTCCAGAATCTAGGTGAAACATAAATATAGAAGGTAAGTTGAGTATTATATCAACAATAGTTTATACAATCCTCAGTGAGAGCGTTTGTATTTGTACAATCTGTGCTCTATTACAATTGCAATGAATTAACTTTCATTACGCAACAATGCAAACTCTCCTGGGGCCATAACCTCTGTCCGTATAACGTCAAATTCAGAGTGACAAAAGTTTGGATTTCCCCGACTGATATTCGATTAATTCTCTTTAATTATTTGAAACTAGCTAACAGCAAATGACCTCTGTACAGCTATTCTTATTTCCGTAAAATAGTTTCGGACCACTCAATCCCAGATTTTAATTTCTCCACGTCGAATTTATTATGTCAAGAATGAATGAAAAAAGAAACTATCTCACAGCCTCATATATTCAGTGGAACTATAAAAATCGAATTCCTCATCAGAATCAAGTTGGGACATGCCCACACTGGCAAAACGGTACTTCCACAAACCAGCTCAACAGTTTCTTACACTTGTGAATGTAGTAACGGATAAATAAGTAAGCAGAACTTACCAAAGATAGATAGATTAGTTTAAATTTTATTGAGCACATTCGGGAGTAGCCTTGAATTATAATTTCTAGATGGACAGTGTTCAGTGGATTTCTAGATTACAGAGAGCTCCAATTATGATGGGGAAACACACAAGTTGTGTATGTTTCGTAGGTTGGTAAGTTCGCCTGTAGCTACTATTCACATCGAAGCTAAGTGTAGCTAAGGCTCGTAAGGATGGCAAATAACCAACGATGACCGTGCGAGATAACATTCAGACACGTAATAACTGGGTCGCTGCTGCTTCAGACAAGTCTAGTATAGTGTTGTCGAATGGGCTATTCGTTTATTCACCTTCTTTTTTCCCCATTTGGATATCTCTAAATTGGCTGACGTGATTCTTTCATTTTACTGAAGAATATTATAATTTTTACCTCCTAATGAATTGCTGGAATTCTCTTTCTCTCGGAGGAAAACAAAGATCCTCAAGCTATAGTGCATGCTGTATGAAGCAAAGGGACGTGATTTCACCTTCGTTTCAAACGCGTTACACCCGGATATATCAGCTGCAGTTAAAGGCTTTCAGGATTCTTCGAGTGAGCTCATCGTCCGCGCTCTCACTTTCTTCATCTCTATCTCTGATTGTAAAAATGTTTATTCGATTCATTTTATCGATGAAAAAAATAATAGATACCCTCAGAAACTTCACGGAGGAAGCATATATTCACGTTCAAGTTACCATTGGGAGGAGTCAAGAATTGAACAGACAACACAGCGCAAAAGAGATCTCCGACGTTACTCCAGGAGGATACAAAATGGCCTGCCTACGCACCTGTTTCGGTCAAGAAGTTCCTCCAACACTCGTTTATATATATATACATTCTATATAAGCAGAAAGGGAGTTCAACAGAGGGACGTGCTGCCTTCATTCGATTCGCTTCGTTCTCTAACTTGGCATACAACTCTTCCTTCCACCTTCTACCGCAGAGTCAGTATGTCTGATGCGTATACACACCAGACTGTAACCAAGAGGGCTACATAAATGCGTCTATAGCAGTTTGACTACAAAGAAACTTATTCACCTTCGTTCTTTTTATTTTATGCTTCGCGTTATTCCTTTTCCTCGCATTTCCATAATTCCATTCGTGTCATTTTATTGTACTGAGTAATATATAAGTTGGGAGAATGAAATGTGAAAGGTTGGAGGTTTTAATCAAACATAAAGCAATTATTGAGTGATTTCAATTATCGTTGAAAATTGTAAGGGATATCATGAATATTTAACGTATCGAATTACTCGTCTCCAGAGAGGGGATCTATTGATGCAATGGAAGATGGCACACGTTGATGAACGTAGACCTTGGTCTCACGATTCAAGAAAATGAGGATCGTCTTTCTATTGCGGTGGAATTGAGTAATCTAATTTGAATTCATTTAAAGAAGGTTCGTTTGTTTCATTATTTCAAATGCGTTTGTTCATTTTGCTTTTTTTTCGTCAGTTTTTTTTATAAGCCCCTCGGATAAATCTTCGTCATTCTTTTCTCCATCTATGTGCTTGAAAAGGAAACATTTCCATTCAATGAAAACAGATATATTATATTATCTGGTCACCGTGTCACTGATGTTTTGGTACGTGACAGTACTCAATTCAATTGAAATTACGAAGAAGCGTAAAAAGAGAAAAGGCACAAACGCAATTAACCAAGAACTCACGAACCCGTTAATTATGGAGCCACATTGTTTCCTCAATAGGACACAGCAAGGTCGAGTTTAACGTTTATTTCGAAGTTTCGTAGTGAGAAAAAAAGAAAGAATGAAGATCCGACGACAATTGAAAATCGTCGCACGTTTCTTCGTTGAATAATTAAGTTGTGTTTTATTAAAATTAGGCTAATTAATGAGACTTTCTTCATGCAAACATTTCGTTATTAATTAATGAATTTATCTGCTTCGAATTAATCACGTGAAAATGAAAATGTTCGGAGAAATGTGAAATGAGAGCACGAAGGAGAATCGAAGAATTTCAGCAACGAATTTTCCGAGAAAAGTTAAATAGAACGGAGAGCAAAAAAAATACGCGGTCCCTCTTGTTAATTATGAAGAGCGGCTGAAGACGAGAAGAACGAAAGTAAAAAAAGGAAGAAGAAATGAAAAGTCTCTTATTATCCCCATCAACCAATAGTACTATTACTTTTCTTTTACTAACCGACGACAGTTGACTTCGAAGAGAATAAGAAAGAAAACCTCGCACGCGATTTCATATTATACTTTTAGTGAAGTATCTTCGCTAAGATTGTGCCAATCGAAATCAAGCGTGGCCTGTTTTACTTGTGTTCTCCTTTCTGTTAATCTGCGCCTAACCAACCGATGAATCTTCGATTTTATTCGATGTAATTACACAAATCCAATTATTGATTATTAACGTTTTTTTTATAGATTTTTTCCCTTTTGATTCTTGTGCAAACGATTTGATCTATGATGCAATAATGGAGATCCTAGTGGAAAAACCCGGTACATATTACCATTTATCACAGTAGCTATAAAACCATTATGTTTCAATGTGGAAAAGGTCATTTCTTCACAATTCACATTTCTTCATTACAGTAATTTGAAGATGATTGATTCTGTAACATTTTATTCAATGTGTAGCTTTGGAAAAAATACATCCGCAATTACTGAAAATTGGAGATTTAATGCTTCCATAATAATTATTACGTTACAATGTCATAATTTTCTCGGTTCGAAGCGATGATTGGTTCATCGTTGAAACAGGACGATTCTCATTGGCCAAATGACGTCATTCCAATAAAACAGTTTGAGATAGAATTTTTTTGATGATTTCATTGGAAAACTGAGGAAATTTCTCGCTAAAAAAGTATTTCATAATTTATTTTTGTGAATTTTTAAAAAATCGAAAGCATTCTCCTTTGGATTTTTTAAAATTTTCAAACTTCAAAAAAATCGAAAAAAATTATCAATTCCGGACAAAAACGATCGAATTCTCAAAAAAAATCAATTTCAACTTATATTTCATCGAGAGAATCCTACCTCGAATATTCATTGCACAGACTAACAAAATATTAATCAATCCTAAAAATTATTAATATCAATCAATTAATAAAGAATGCAATTTTAATTAAAACTGCGGTTACTCCTCGTGTAACATATTGATTTAAAATTCTAAAAAAACAAATTAATTTTAAAACGATGATTGACTGTTCTCCCCATCGATAAGAATCAAATAAATGGTTTAACACAGCCCAGAGAAAAATGACATTGCTGGCACATTGCAATTTATATATTAGGACCGAGGGAACAGCATGTTGTTGAGTTCGTTACGAATAACTCTACTATGTCAACACTGCGCAGGACCAGATTAATTGTCAGCTTGGGGAGATCAAAGAAGATAAAAAAAGGATGAAAAGAAGTCAACGAGGAAAAAAAATATGTGTAACTCAAATTTAACAAGTGCCTTTCAGTTGAATTTATCAAAGCATTTCCAATTGGAATGCTGACCTATAATTATAATTCTCATTCCCACTCGTTCCAATTATCGTGTCAAAGAATAACATATTTTCTTGTTTCAATTGGAGTCCAAAGAGTTTTCTTTTTTCAACAATCACAAAGTCATGGAATTAATGATTCTTTTACCACTTTTGTGAAATAGTTGGAAGCATTGCATTGAGTGTAATGAGTAATCTTTAATCATATCAATTATATCAGATAAGGAATTAATGACAAATTCCCGCATTCTGTGATTCACGTTTGTTTACATTGATTCATTATCTTTCGCGTTACGTTTGAATTCAGTGGCAAATCATTTTCAAAATCGCTTGTGAATTATTACTTTTAAAGTTTTTGGAATTTTTGATTTATAGAATCAGTGAAAATTAGAGCAAAGATAAAGAAAAATCTGAAATTTTTTTTGACAGATATCGTCGCCGTAGAATTAAAAGGGCGTAAGTGCCATTTTTTCTTGTTGAATAATAAAAAGGCG
>JABSMS010009713.1:0-13867 GCA_018902275.1 Aleiodes sp. PSUC_FEM 10030003
TCGATCAGCTACTCTTCATTATTATTATTATAATTACTTATTAAGATTTCTATTTTTTTTTTATTTTTATTATTTTCATTATTTTTTACTTCGAAACATTTATTTCATTTAACTAAATGGCTTAATAAACTACAGTCATAATGAAAATTTATCTATCTATCTACAATGTATAACTTCAGGCCTCAATCGCCCCCCCCCCCTTTAGTCTTCTTCAAGTCAATAAATGACTAAAGAAAAATATTTTCATAAAAACGATAAAAGCCCTTATTTTCCATTAATTTCTCCTCCTCATAAGCGTCAATTCGACAACTTTAAAAAATACCAAAAAACGAAAAAAAAAAAAAATCTCAAATACTAGAAGCAGCATAAAAGTAGCACACACCAACCAACGTAGTTTCCTGGACCACGAGATAAGAATTATGTAAATGAAATGCGAGTAGAAGCTCTCTATCGTTCTGTAGCTAGGACTTGGGGGCAAAAGCGACGCAATGGTTAACCGTACTACGAGCACTGAATATACACGTGAGACCGATGGAAATAAAATTGAAAAAATTTCACTCCATCCTTCTCCTATCTTTCGTACGTACCGACGATAGCTAACTCAACCCCCTCGGGGTACCTCAATCGTTTCCCTTTCAATTGCCAAGAAGATTCCGATGTAATTTCGTTGGAATTTCAAAAAGCAATAAAAGCTCGGCGGATTTTTCCTTTAAAATCTTTCAACTCCAAAAGAAAAACTCCGAGAAAAAGAGTTTATTATTGATTTTCATGGATAGTAGTTGAAGTAAATGTAGAAGAATAAAATTCCCCGGAATATAAATCATCTGACGCAGGAGGAGACCTTTTAAGTAACGCTTTCATTGGTACAGACACATAACACAGTTATAGCTGCAACTTGTTGTTAAGAAATTACGCAAGAACCACGCCTATGCTCCTATACCTCAGCTTGGGCTCTCAGTTTTCACCGATATCTGTTTTAAATTTTTTTTCTTTCGAATGCAGAACATCGCGCTATTTTTTTTCGAACGACTATCGGTTTCGTTTAGAGGCAAACTATATGCCATTGGCTAAAATACTGACCACCTCTATTTCTCGGTGTATTATTACACGAAACCGAGTCCTTTTAAACTCCGGAGACATGATTTTTATCCAGATCACCTTAGCCCCGTGTGTTGTATTACTACATGCATGTTGCATGATCTATTCACGTGACACAGAGATTTTTTTCGCCTTTTTAGTTCTCCGGGGACAAAAAGACTTATTATGAATGCGGGAAAAAACGGTTTTTATTGCAAAAAACAGATTAGGTATTTCTAGTTTAATTAGATAATAAAGTTCTTTATTATGTAGGTGAAGAATGAACGCGGGTTTTTATTGTATAATCGTAATTGGTCGCGCACGATCGATCGAAGAATTTTCTACGATTCTATCTCTGGTAACGGAATAAAACTATCTGCGTGCGTTTAGCATTGGATTTTTTTTAATGGAGATTCTTTTGTGCATGTTCCAGGAATTTTCAGGCGCAGGAAAATTTAGTAAGATCTTCTCTGTGGCTCTTAAAATTCTCTGCAAAAAAGGTATCTAGGGAATTTTTTCTACACCCACTCGTTTCTGGGATATTTGCAGAATAATCTATATTGACATCGATATTTTTCTTAGTTAAGATTAGTGAACTGACGTTTAAACTCAGATTTAATATTTTTTATCTGATCGTAAATTCAAAGTTTCTTGTTTGAATTTAAATTTGCATGAAAGTTTGATTTCACTATTAGATAAATATATGACATCGAAGGTGAATAGATTTCAATTCAAGAAATTTTTGTTTAATAATTTTCATGTGAAAATATTCTTGACCAAATCGTTTTTCTCTCTCAGTGTGGGCGAAGAAAGAAACAATTTATGCGGAAAAAAAATTTGTGGCTGAAAACAACGATAAATTACTACGCAGTCAATAATTCAAGATCAAGCATTTTTGAACGGCTCAAAGAAACTGTGACGTCACTAAAAGTGCTGCGAGCCCACATAAATACTCAAATAATTGGTTTTTTTTGACGTATCCATGCAGGAAAATTTTACTTCGTTTGCATTTTATCCGCTAGATAGCCAAAATCGCAAAATCGATTTTCACTTCTAATTCTTTTTAATTCAAATGAAAAAATACAAAAATGCCTTCAATCTCTATTTTTTGTTGATGCAAAGTTCAGAGAAGAAAAAAAATTGCACATGCAAATTCTCTATTCATTAAACGCGAGAGCTGGAAAATCTTCACAAAGGTTCCTCGCCATTTCTTTTTGAATCTTCTCGTTTTGACGGTATTAAAATGAATAATCAACGCAACAATTCCTCGATTAGCTTGCTTGAATACTCTTTCATTAATAAATCAGTCAAACTTGTGTTTTTTTTAAAGTAAAAATTGAAAATTTATTAAAACGCCTCAGGCAAACGCGTGCGAATATCCCATCAATTCATCCACTTTCAATGCAATGTGAAATTGAATGAAAATTGCTCAAAAACATTGAGAAATTTTATGCAACAAGTTTCTTCTCAACTATTCTAGTTACTCAAAACTCCATTACACACTTAATGATGTAAATTAAGTTGGAAAATCTATTTCTCTATTAGTACACATTAGCTTCTTCACTTTATAGCGAGCGAGAACGCTCGGTATATGTGTTTATGTGCGTGTGTATCATTAAAGAACTCGTTCTAGGTCGTCTTCCAACATAATCGTGAAACATTATGAGGAAGCTAGCTTGTAATACCATGTGCGCTAACTGAGAGTCAAGGTTTTTAACTGAATAAAAGATGCATCAAGGTGAGAATCGAGAGTATCAATTACTCAAGTTGGATTAGCCGTTTAAAATTGAAGATAGAGAGAGAAAAAACTAATCAATTTCATCGCCAACGTAGAAGGAAAAATTCTCGTGTTAAGGGGTCTGTCTCCTTTGGATGAATGAAAAAAAGTTATTTTTATTGATTTTTTTTTTGGAGAATACTGTTATGTTTATTGATATAAAATTTGTTAGGCTTAACAAACTCATTTGTAAATTGTAACTATGAAGCTCTAGTAGAAAAAGACCCCAACAATTTTTGCTTCGGTACTGCCAACTTCCGACCCGATAAGTTAGCATTGTCATATGAAGAAGTCAATTATACCATGTCAATTTACTACAGTGAAAGTGAATATTTAGAGAAAATTATAAAAAAACTAATGGAAAATTATAAAAAGCCCAATGAGTTGGGTTAGTTGTGTAGATTATTCTTGGAAATTTTATCGGTTTCAAATAACACTAAATTAATTGCAGTGGTTAGAAACGACTAACCACAGGGTAATTTTATCGTTAAATAAAGGATTCACAGTAATTATTCCAAGATTACTTTAGTAATATTCCCCCAATCTCTCTGTACGTGTGAAAATACAAGTACTTTACTTTTTCTAAATGTTTAAAAGGTAAATTATATTTCGCGTTGAATAAGAATTTACATTTTTATTGCAATACGTGCAAAGAGCTTCTGTTGAAATATATTTCACGTAGCTTTTCACATCTTCTTATTCCTTATCAGGACAGCGAGAGAAAATGAAAATACAGCTTAACAGAAGTTTCTAACAAATGATAAAATTAAAGTATATTTACTATTTTAGTTTTCCGAAAACGTTTTTCCCGCGCAATAAAACACAAACAGCTTAATCCTCGTAAATTCGTTTCGCTATTACAAGAGACAATATTTTTTTTTGTATTTAAACCGAACTCCCGCCGCTGCGACCGCTCAGCATGCTGAGACTCCAACAATGTGCAAGTGATACTGGATTTGTTGAATTCGTTTTATTTTTACTTTTATATACTTTTCTGTACTTTCATTCCCTCTTCGTTTATTGTGAATCTTTTATTTTTTCTTCATTCTTTTGTCCCAAAAATAAAAAACGTACGAACAGCAGAAGAATTGAGGCGCTGCCTGATTGCTACGGTTTCATTATCGATACGTCGTCGAATAGTTTCAGCAAAAGAATTGAGGACATCCGAGTCCTTCTGTATCGACAAACGAGTCGCCTCAAGGCAACGTGTCATGTGGATTTTCTATTTCTCAATTTTTTTTGTCCCACCCTTTCTTTCATCTTCGTAAAACCTGCTGCGTTCGTGGGAAGATGACTTGGGATGTAGGGAATGGAGAAAACGAAACTGTTTTTGTGGATTTTTATTATGTATTTTTATCATTATTACAAACCGTGTGAAAAAATGATACCGGAAGAATTCCAAAATAATTCCAATAGAATTCTGTAATAATTCCATCAGAAGTTCTTGCCGAACACGGAGAAATTTTTTTTTTTGTCAAGAATATTTTTACTTATAAATTATTGACGAAAACATTTTTCGAATTGAACTCAGATTCAACTCAGGTCTTATACACTGCTTTAATAGTGAAATCAAATTTTTATGCAAATTTTAATTCAAACAATAAAATTCGGATTTACTATTAGATAAAAAATAGTAAATCTGAGCTGAAGCAATTTCAATTCCAGAGTTTTTTGTCAAGAATTTCTAAGGAAAAATGTTGTTGACAAAAATGTATTTTTCTCTCAGTGAAGTTCTAAATTAATTCCAAAAAGGAGACAATTAGAATTTCAAGAGAATTCCTTCAGAATTCTGAAAAAAAAATATTTCCAATGTTTCCGGTGTAGTTATGAGAATAAATATGGGATAGCTTGGCTCAATTCTGGCCTATTATATGTGCCAAAATTGGAGCAATGTCACATGCCAACACTTCCCCAATATTATATCGTCGCCTTAGAGTCGAAAGGGCGTTAGTGCCATTTTGTAAAAACTCACAAAAATTAAATCTACATTAATTACTTTATAAAAATAATGAGTTACGACCTTTCATTACTCAACCGAAAAAAATGGACTTACGCCCTTTCGATTCTAACGCGACGATATGTTGATATTGACACCTGGTAACGCCACTGTTGGCCCAATACTGCTGCCGATCCATCAATTCTATTATCAATTTTATAAAATTTTCTAATAACGTAATAATCATAATTTTCATTTAATTATATAAAATCTTAAACAAATTTGCATTACAATATATATACTTTGTTACCAATTTATACTGACGTAATTTGCGGTGAATTTTGCTACAGATATTCCCATAAGGAACTCATCGAGTACTTTTAAGTACAGTGAAGGAGAAAAAAATAATAACCGGTTAGACGGAAGAATTGCCAGCCACACCGTTCCAACGAGGTGAGGGTGATAATAAACTTCTACGGTTATTATACGCCCCACATTGTTACATCAGCGTAACTACATTATTTTTTCCCCTCATTTTTTCACTGTCTGCATCGCGCTCCCGTGATTTTTCTTTGTTAATTCTGAAAGTCAATGAAATGAAATAATTTCTGAATAAAAAAAATTATTGATATAACGAAAGAAAAATCGTGTCTTTTTTTTTTAATGAAACAATGATGAATTTAAGAGGTAGTTAAATCCTCGGAGATGGTTATTGTACCTCTAACGGCCTCATAACTAAGGCCCTAAAACTTCGCCTAATCCAGCCTCGCAATATTACGTATTTCCCTCTATTTGATTCTTTACTTACATAAAGTTTCATAAACCTATTAATTGACGCGACTAAAAAGTTCATTTCATAATAACAAAGAATTTTATCAATTCCATTGAATAATTATCAGTGGCAATTGATTGCGTGAATTGTGGAAGAAATTAATGATTTAATGGTAAATAATTAATTTTAATAAAAGGTCAGATAAAGCATCTTGTACAGGAAAATAAATACAATATTTTATTGTATATTTTATTAAATAATCTTTTCTTTAGTTAGTAAATGCAAGCAACTCGATTGGATTGTGCCCCAGGGGGTCATGGCTATGCCAAGATAATCATTCTGGCATCAATTTATTGTTGTATATATCACGACGTGAGAAATTCTCACTCGCTTTCTAACCCAAAGTATTGCATTTTTAAACGTCTCCTGCATTTCTATTATTTCATTGATTACATAAAATAATCGATTATTTCATTCTTAATTACACGGAAATTTAATTAATACCAATAATAACGAGAATTCTTAATCGAATTGATAGCTAATGATCAATCAGTGAATAACTCGATCGTCTCACATCACGAGTTACGTATTTGCGAGGCAATATTAGTCGCTAAGAATTTAGGAATTCTTAAGATTCATTAGTTTCACCTTTATGACCCAACTGCATCAACTTGTCCTGTCTCCTGACCGTCCTTAATGGTAAAAATACCAGTCCCCCAGTATCTGATCATTCGTAAGAGTTGAATAAGTTTCGTAATCGTTGCGCTCTGTTTCTGTTTCAACGATGCTTAAATTGCACTAAAAAGAAAAAACTCTACGCAATTTTGCCAATTAGGTTACCGAACGTAGAACACAACATTCGGCGTAATCATTTAGTGATGTTGGTCTCTTTCATTTGATTTTTTTTGGTTAAGAATGCGGGTACTTTTTATTCTTCAGGTTTTCGGAACTTGACCCGTTCGATTAATTTTATGTAGAAAAAGGGTTTAGGTTTCATTTAGAGGTGATGGTGCCTAACAATAGTTTAAGGAGGTTGGCCTGCAAATGGGTCTTATTGAAAATATTCTGAAAAATTAATAAGTTGTTCCTGAACATTAAATACGCCTTGGGTTAAATTTTCCGCTCGTTCTTGAAACTACTTTGGACGTAATTAATTAATAAAAATACTTCATTATACCCAGGCTTTTATGGGCAAGCGGAGCCGTAACCGGTAAATCCAACACGAAAAATTGGAAATCTCGTGGATGGCGATTGGAATTAGATTAAAAAGCGATCACCACATTACTTGAACTATCAGGAAGAATAATTGACCGTGTTTTTAGGGGCTTACAGACCTTTTACAATTGAAATTCATTGTTTTTTACTGTCCCCCGATAGCAACTGACGCGTCTAATAAATAAACCGGCAACGCCACACAACGTTACGGAGTGTACGCGAGGAGTCTGTATGTATGTGTAAACGTAGTTGGAAATGCTGGTGCAAGGGCGGCGTTGTCAGAATCCACGAGCCCATCTCGCAATAATTTTTTTCTCTTTTCTTAAAAATTTGTAACATTTCAGATAATTATTTATTTTTAAATATGAAAAGAGGAAGTGGAGAAATGATTATAATGATTCTCAAGGAGTAATTAATTAACTAGCGGTTAAATAAATGTTTGAATTTTTGTGTTCAGGAATTAGTATTAGCTCGGGATCTCAATGCTAAAGTGCAGGCATTGTCCCCTGTCCCACGGAAAACCTGTGAATTTTTGAGAAAATTTCGATATATATAGATATAGAAATTGCGAAAGAAAAATTCGTTACTAATACATTTTCTTACCACAAGATTTTTTTTTTCTCTGTGTTGACTTGTCGACAGAATTTTTAGTATTCCATGTATTTCAGTTACTAAACGTCCAATGTTGTTGAATTTCCTGAATGAAGTTCGATCCACAGAGCAATTTACCTGAGGTGATGAAGGGTTAACAAGAAACATTGAATGAGAAATAATTGCATACAATCAAGAAAGACGTATACTTCAACAAGACGATTCACTGGAATGTTGGAAAAACGAAAAATCAAGGTATCCTCTATTGAGTGCGATGGTAATCAAGTATTTGTCAATCCCGGGCACTTCTTCCCAAAGTGAATGACTTTTCGTCTGCTGCACTATTAATTCTCCAATTATAATTTTCACTCGTCAATTTCACATGAAATCGAAGATAACATAGAATCGCTCAGCGAATTACATTATTTTGTGGTTCTTAAAATAATTTTACAGCTGAAAATCGTAAGGGAAAGACTCTTATCTTTCATCCCCCTTCTCTACAATGATGCGCTTGAATTAAACATGAAAAATAAAACAGTTTACAGAATAATAAATGATCTTTTTTTTCAACAGCGAAACCTTATCTCTAAATAGTTCAGTGAAGAAAAAATATTCTTGTTTTCATCGAAATTCGTTTTTATTTAATATTCGATTAGCGTCGAATTAGTCGTCATTTCAGATTATTCGCACACCCCCAACAATTTTATTCCCTGAACCTGTGTATATTGTGAGTATCCTATATTATATTGTCAATAAATAAACATTCAAACAAAAAAAAAATACGGGAATTCATTCCATAATTTTTTTTTATCGACAAATGAAGCTTCTCATCAAGAATAATTTTACGACTCAATTCAGTCAACGAACCGAGAATATTTTTTCCTAAATTCATCATCCAATTTCTTCGTCATCCATTCCTCCTGGATTATTTATCGAATAAGATACTCATTCGCCGAATAGAGATTCAAGACGTATAAATCAGGAAATGAGATCGCATTCAGCCAATATTCAATATCGGTATCTATCCTCTATAAACCACAACAACAAAGTTACTCGCCACAGTACTCCGTTCCTTTCTCGTCAATGTCCTCCTATTTTTTGATCAAATATTCCATCCGTATCTGTTTACTTATTCTAGATTTCTTGCTATGTCAATACAAAGAGCAAAGATTGACCTACACGAAATTTCTCATACAAAATGACTTTATTCTCCCTTTGAAGTTCTGATAAAATGAATTGTGATGAAATTTTACCGTTGAATTCATTGGATAGTGATATTGATATTTGAATAAAATATTCTTTCGTAATAAATTGAAAGCATTGGTATGCTAATGAAAGAGAATTTCATTATCTTCTGAAATGAATTTTTCACAATTTTCCCAATTTTTTTCCGCTTCATTCCACTACGAATGAAGTGATCCTGAGATATTTTCATCAGCATAATCTCATTTTGCGGAATGAATATCAGTTTCACAGACTGCACCAAATTCATATTATTGGAATAATAATAAAAAAGAATTTCATTACAAATTCAATTGAATTTAAATTGTGTTTGATTCAAATTGGAATTGATTAAACTTCACATAATATTAATGAAAATAAAATTCAATATAATTCAATGTAATTCATATAACACGTTTTATTTTACATATACGGTTTATAATTTCACACGGAATTGCGAAAACAAAAATGCAATAATATATAAATTTCTCTCTCGAGAAACCAATCAACAGAATGCAATGAATTTGAAACATCTATTCCTATATTTCCTCCATTTCTCTATTATTTTCGTGCTTTCAAATATTCTCACATGCATTCACAGAGTTATGAACCCGTGACAATCTGCACACATGAATTCATCACAAGTTTCGAGAAAATTTCTCATTCTCTCATGCTAATCTGTAAAATTCTACATATTCTCGTACGAAAACAATTTCCATTCAATATTATCTGAATTTCTACTTCAATAAAGTAGAGAAATTTACTCAGTATGTAAATGACAATTTTCACCAAAAAAAAATACATTTCATTACATTGAGTTTGTAACCTGCAATTAAATTCTGATATGCAAAACATTAGAAACGAGCGAGAGACAAAATTCGAAGGTAGAAATGAAAATAAAAAAATGACTACGTAAATTACGATGGAAAATGTACGCGTTTTCAAATCGTACGTCTCTCGGGCAGGCACTTGACGCGTATCCGAGATAATAGTATCGTTACTCTCGTCATGCTTGATGGGGAACACTTTCACTGCTGTTATATACGTAAGTGTGTCTTATGCATTTCGACGCAATGAAAAGTACTAGTAATTTTGTCGTTAAAAAATGTACAACGAACGAGAGCATTATGAATAAAATAGCCTATTGTGAATGTTTTCTATGAAGAAATGCCGCGGAATTGATACATGTATCAGAGCGAGCGGATGCAGCACGTCTTGTCACTCAAGGTCTACCTCCGTTTGAATTGTGGAAAAATTTCTTACAACTCTTTCCAAATCATTTAGTTTATAAATTCTCGTTTAAATATCAACGGATTTATTTTTCCCATTTTATTCACCAGCATAAAATACTCTACGCAATACATTACATTGCGTTTCTCCATTCTTCCGCCTTTGCACTTTTGCGTTTATTTCGCTAGTTATCCGTGAGAAAACTATGGGAGCTGCTATGAAAAATATTATTAGACAATTATACGTCTCTCAAACTTTTTTATTATTCCAATTTAATTTGGATTACGTGATATTTACTTTTGTTCTTGCGCTTATTATTTGAATTAGAGGACGGGATGATTGCGGGGAAAAAAACGCCAGCGAAGAGTGAAAGAAAAGGGAGAGGGGGGAGTAATAAAACCGCAGAGCTATCTTGAAACAAAGATTATATTTCTTTTCCTTCTCTCGAGTGTTGTATGGGGCCGGATCGGCCCCGTGGGGCGCACGACTACTCGTTCAGCCGTGTCGGGACAACGCCTTCGTTCGGCAAGGTTATGTGCGTTGCCAAGCGGCGGGACCGACCGGAATTCAACGTGTTCTAGAAAACTCTCCTTCAGGCGGTTTTATGTTTTTTTTTTCCTTTTTTTTCGTTTCCTCGTACTTGTTTAACTGGTATGTTACAATTTTTCCTTTTATCATTATCAAAAAAAAGAATGGAAAAAAGACGGGGAGAGAAAATTACAGTGCCGGATAAATGCAGGAATAATTATTAAATTGATGCTGAGACACAATCAATTAAAAATGGAGTGAAACGTGATAATGGAATGAGAAAAATACTTTTCGTCCTACATTCAATAAATACGCACTCAATGCCGTTGCGTTATCAAGATAAATCATTATTTTTAGGTTGAAAAAAGGACTTTCATTCACCCACGTGGAATCGATTATCGTTTGCCTATTTTCTCTCATACTCAACGATTGTTTTTTTTTCACTGTATTTTTTATTTATGGTTGGCAAAAAAAAGTGAGAGAGCTCAAACGAGCGGTTAGATTTGCTGGCACACTGGTGGCCCTCATCGGGCTTATCACAGAACGGTGGTTGGATTTATTTGGCGTATGATAAGTGGATCCCGATGGGGGTTGATGTATATAGCTCTGCAGTTCAACCAAGATTGGACGAGAGAAAAGGACTCTTTTCTTGACGGCTTTTTTCACATTTCTCTGTTGATTTTCTTTGTTTTTTTCTTCTTATTTTTACTCGCTTTTTTCCTTTATTTTTCTTCGTCGTAATTCAAGCAAATTTTCTTTTTCACCGTGGCACAAATCAGCCTCGTGTTTTTGCCATCGGGATAATTAACGGTCTCGTTAATGGCGAGAGGTAAGACGGGAGGTGCCGGACCGTTTAATATAACTAGAGAGAGAGGGAGAGAGCTTCTGGCATTTTTTTTTTTTATTAGCTTCTGGCAATGCTCCTTGAATTTTCCCGCACTTCTGTTTACATTAAATACAAACTCCAACGGTCAATAAAGTATTTCATCCAATATTTACGATGATCCTGAATTCTGATGTTTGGTGAGTGTAAACGGATGGTATTTCTCCGAAACGTGCTAAGCATGTTTATGAAATTTAGGAAAACGTAATGTTGTGGTGAAATTGTTTGATCAGATTGGGAGTTAATTGGTATCGAGAAGTTGATGGTAATTCGTGTAACCTGGCGCTACTTGGGCCTCTGGCAATCATCCAGACTGACCGGTAATCGATATTAACACGGGTTTTAGCTACTGCGAGACCAATGGCTACGACATTCCGAGTGTTTACGATCGGTGCACAAGGAAATATTAAATTATGTCAAATAAAATGTAGTTTTATTTATTTTCAAAGTAAAATCTTACGGTTTGTTTGGAAATCCTGCCTTAAGTGGGATCGATGGTCTAATTATTTTTTAAAAGATTGATTTTTCTTGATATTTCGAAAGTATAGTGTTTCGAGAATATACTGTTGAATTTTTGGAGGGATATTGACGGTATTTCAGGTTCTACAGCGTTTTTAGCAGGTCCGCCCCATCAATGGATGCATTGTTCGTACTTTTTTTGTCTTTATTTTTATTTTGTTCGTACTTCGAACTCATTTATCTCGAAACTACTTTTTTTTAGAATGGTGGTTGGAAAAAAGAAAACTAGGCAGCCGGATCATCTGAAATTTTAACATTATTCAGAACTTGTTTTGGCATTCTCTAAATTTCCTATACTCTTTTAGGTTAAGTTCCATGCATAAGCTTCGAATTGATGTGCACCCGAGTCAAAAAAATTCGTCGTAGACTAATTCTGTAAGTTCATCAGTTTTTATTCTGCATTTTAAGTCGATTTTTGACGGGGGAATGCAACTTTTAGACCTAAAACCGATGTAATTTCCGAAAATTTTCAGAAATTTCGTCGGGCTTCAGTCGAAATGAGGATTCAGTTCGTCGGGTTTTGGTCTGTATTTTACATTTTATAAATAAAACATATTTATAAATGAAAAAATTAAAAATGAGAATTCGAATTCATTGCATAATTGGAAGCTTAGATCGGAATGAAGGACAGCCATCAATTCTGTATTACTTCGTGTATTTCCCAAGTTGTCACATATTGCAAAATTCTGTAAGAATGACAAATGTTTGTTATTGATCGTTAGGTATTCGAAAATATTCAATAATTCAAAACATGTATAAGAAAAAAATGGTGAAAAAATTGTTCCAAGTTCTCAAAGGACATAGAAAAATTAGAAACGACCAGAAGCTTCATCTTCGTCGGTACTTAGTCTGCTTCTGAGATGCAGACTATATCTATGACCACGTGAAGTACTTGGGGGAAAATATCAAGCATTTTGAGTGGGCATACAACAGATTCTTGATTATTACAGACCAAAAACCGACTAAATTTTTGGACTCTGGCAATTCTCAATGACAGTTCTTCTATTCATGGTCTAATGTAGTCAATTCATTTATTATTCCATGTCCCAAATATCATCTGCCAGTATGATAATATCTCTCTTATCTTATTCGTTCATTTATTCTTTCTTTTCTTTTTCTATTTTTATGTAATTATCGATTGAAATGATATCCTGCAGAAGATCTCGCATTGGAGTCGTAATGTTGAAAGAAAAAAAAAGAAGCAGTGATCAAAGAGGCCGAGTTCTAAATATTCATGAATTGATATCAAGGTCGGATTTCAAATAGAATTTGAAACGGGGACAAAGGGGCAATATGATATCCCGTAAAAATTGTATTTCTTTTTTTGTTCAGGGAAATGTTCTCAACATCAAAAATCATGGATTTTATTCTGTGATCGTGATTCAACTCACTATTTTTCATTATATAGGGGCAAAATGGGGGACGTTAATTTTTTTTTCAGCGAACATTTACTAACATGAAAACCGATCTATTTTCTCAATAATGGTTCTTCAATTTTTTATTCTTTCGAGATATGCGGGAGATCGGGGCAAAGTGGTGTGCTTTGCAAACTGCTAATTTTTTTTGTCAGTAAAAATTTTCCATTTCTAAAATAATCAATTTTATATAAGAATGTTCGCTTAGGTCTTTATTTTTCCCTCTTTATTTTGTACAGTTGTTCATCATCTCGGTACGAGCCAGATTGTTGAATAAATACTGAATTAAATCCAGTGACTGTTCAATAATTGATTAGAATATATAATTTTTGGCACCAACGAATTTGATAAAGATAAAATGGTCGACATATTGTACTCGAGATATTATAGTTAGTGATCATTTTGCCTTAAGATATTTTACTCGAGATATTATCATTTGAAATCATTTTGTCTCGAGATGTTATATCGTGAGATATAATTCCCGAGACATTTTTACCAAGATGTTTTTGTCTGAGATAAAAACGTGTGTCACCGAGGTCACCCCCAGGCCGTTGAGCCATATTTTCATCTTTCTTCATTGGCTCCTGCGTTCTCCTCCATCTGAGGTCTACAGATTGCAACCACCCTCCTACCTGTACAAGGGAAACACCAGCACACCACGATAGACTGGGCATCCCCGTATGGAAATAAATATATTTTGAAA
>JABSMS010009724.1:0-11820 GCA_018902275.1 Aleiodes sp. PSUC_FEM 10030003
TTGCACACGATACACATTTTCGTGATCGCCAGATTCGCGTACTGAATTATTAATTCAACGAATTTAAATTGAAAAAATAAAAACGTAAACCGAACTCATGTTTCCCATCGAAATTTTTCAGTTTATTTATTTTTGTAATTACCAAGAAATTAATACCGTTAATTGCAAATTAATTGTCAGTAAGAGAGGCTCGAATGCCAGAATATTCATCAGGATTTTTATTTATTTTTTCAATGACAAACTGACTCGTGTTGATTTGCAGTCTAAATTATTCTCGTCGCGTTGTTTCCTCTGATTAACTGCACTCGATACTCAATGAAAAACTTGATTCAGCTCATCTTCCCTCCTACTTTAATTACCATGAAACGTGATGAAATACGTAGAATTAGTTACAGATATGCATAAAGGTAGAGAGAAAGAGAGAGAGAGCGATGAGGCCTTTAACAATAATTTTCTTTTACCTGAAACCACCAACTTCCTTCATTTAATTTATCTCATTTCTTTCCTTCCCTTCTTTTTTTTTTAATTTAATTTTTTTCCTTTTCTCTCTCATTTTTATTTTTATACTTTCGTCTTCTCCTTGCTATTCGCACGAAGCAGGTTCTCCAGTGGAATTTACAATTCACACCGTCGGGACCCGTGTCCAAGTGAAACATATAAATGGCATTTGGAGAAAGCAAGGAAAAAAAAACATTTTGAGGAATTAAATTAAGAAAAAATAAGAAAAAGAAAATATTGAGAATGAATGAAATGAAGGCTTGAGTGTTACATTGAATTAGTAACCATTAATGATTTTATGGGATTAATTATTCAATTAGAGGATCAGGGAAAAATTGAATTAAATATTGAGAGATGGGGAAGATAATGGAATTTCGAAATTTCGTCAACTTTATTAAAAAGAGCGGGAAATTTGCGCTCGAAAACACTTATTTTCCGAGTTACTAGAAAAAATTAATGAATCTATCATTTTTATTTTTTGCTGTACGCTGAGAGGAAACAAATTTTTGTGAAGAATATTTTTACTTAGAAATTATTGACGAAAAAGTTTCTTAAATTGAAATTGATTCAACTCAGATCTCATATATTACTTTAATAGGGAAATGAAATTTTTATACAAATTTTAATTCAAACAAGAAAATTTGAATTCACTATTAGATGAAAAATATTACATCTGAGCGTAAGCGATTTTCGTTCTAGAAAATTGCGTCGAAAATTTTTAAGGAAAAATATTCGTCGCTGTAGAATCAAAAGGGCGTCAGTGCCATTTTTTCGGCTGAATAATAAAAGGGCGTAAGTTAGTATTCTTATGAAATAATGAGTGGAGAATCAACATTTTTTTAATTTTTGAAGAATGGCACTCACGCCCTTCTGACTCTAGGGCGATGATATATTAATTATTTATAACAATATTGCCATCTTTCATGGACCCCCTCCAGCAAGTAGTGGTTCGCGGTAACCATCGGCGGACCTTACTCAATCATCGAAAATAAAAAAAAAAGAAAATAGTTTAATAATAAATCTAGTCCAAAGTTTTTTTCTTGAAAATTTAAAATGACTTTCGTCAGTTTATTAACGATTTTCGACGCAAAAATCATTAGTTTATTATTTCAAAAAAATCGAAATTTTCGACAGAAATCAAAATCCTCCGATGAAGCACCAATTTGAAAACATAGTTTCGAGAAAAACGCATTAAAAATTTATCGATGTGAAAACACCATTATATTTTCATTAAATTTTGAGCTCGATCAATGAAGCTATCGAATGAACTTGAAAATTTTCGAGACATCCTTCAAGAAAATGCAAAAAAAAATCGCTTTCTTGAAATCTCACCCCTCAATTGCATTTCCATTTAAAATGTTCCGCTCTCTTCTCTGAACTAAAATAGAAAAAAATCCATAAAATGACTATCCCGAATTGAACCACAAAATAAATAATATAAAACTACTACCTCTAATTATTTGCACTAGAAAGTATCTGTTCAAAACGGAAGTAATTAAAGTCGAAGCTAAACACAAATTCATGAAAAAATCCCCGAAGATACACACTTAAAAACGGTAAATATAGGAAATGGTTATTTTGATTATCAAGATCACAATATTCCCCTCAACCATCCAGATACCTGATTTAGATCAAAAAAATAGTTTTTCGTTTCTTCTCTCTTATTTTCCTTTCTTAAATAAAATGTACGTTAGTACCATTATATTATAACCAGTTTTATCTATATCAGTGAAGAAGTATCTCGATCCGATGATTATTCAAGATAAAATTCGTAACGTTGACGGTTCGAGTATCAACCGGCTGGATCAAACGTTATCAAGATTGTGGGGTTCGCGTTGAATATATGAGACATGAGGTCGTTGAAGGTGGTGCGAGAGAAGTTGCGATAGAAGTGGTGCGGAATCAACGCTGGGATAAAGGAAGAGGCAGAGGAGATGAGAATAAAGGGGGGCTTCATCTGCGTGGATGAAAGGGGGCGAGGGTGGCGATCCCCCGATGGAAGCGACTGGAAACTGGATGTTACGTTGGACGTGTGCTTTGAGAGTGCTGCGAGGAGTCGAGTAGAATATACTCACGAGGGGAATAAAAATGAATAAAAATAAGAAATGAGAATAAAATAAAAAGGAAGATGAGAACAACTTGGAGGAGGCTGCATTCCCCGATAATTAGTCTCACCCATAAATTACCATCCATTCTGTGGCTGTGTTGGTTGGACTAACGCCCTTCAACATTTTTCGTTAATTTCCTTTGGGTACAGAACGTCATTTATGAGGAGCATTGTGGTCACCATTGTAGTTTTTTTTTGAAAGAATTACCGAATTTGTAATGACAAATTGAATTCATTGGGAAAAAAATCATTTTGGGAGGAAAAATTTGATGTTTTGGGAAAAATTGATTCTTTGGAAAGATTTGATTTTTGTTTAATTGTTGATTTTAGAAAAAATTGAATTTCTTGGGGAAAAAGGAGTTTTCTGGAGAATAATGGAATTTCTAGAAAAAATGGCTTCTTTTTTCTTTAAAAGATTGAATTTTTAAAAATTCCTGAATTATCCAAAAGGTGGTCTTCAAAATTTTCGAATTTTCAAAAAAATTCATCTCTTTGAAAAATTGTATTTTTTAACAATATTCCATAATACAACAAATAATTTTTGCCGTAATTAATTTTTTTTATCGCTGAAAAAATTTTCATCGACTTTAGTTTCTTAACTTTCTTACCAAATAAGTCGACAGAAAGTTAATTAATGACCAAACATTTTCCTTCGATTTTTGAAAAAAAAACATAAGTGTTTCAACGATAATAAATAGTGTCCATTTTTTTAATGACAACGAGAACCGATTTTTCTATCAAAAAGAATTCCAGATATAACAAAAAAGACAAAATTCTCTATCAATGAAAAAACCTTCAAAAAAATCTCTCATCGCCATTTTTTTCTCCCAGGTTTATCCATCTTTAAAAAAAAAAACGTTTCAACAATTATTAAAAATTCAGAGATTACCAATTTTTCATCCCAAAAATTACAAAATAATTCATAAAACTCCACTCAAAAAAATTACCCAACGTGACCGCGACAAATTCAACAAACGCGACTCACACATATGTAAATCCCAGCAAAAATTCTCCCAAAGAATAATAATTGTCGCAAACCCAAAAGAATAATTTACCCAAAAAAAATTACTCTCAATTTGTCAAATTTTAAGTATCGTCACACAATTGACCCGTTAGGTCGCGTCCGATTGGTCAATTTGGCTCGATCGCGAGATCGATGGCTGCAGGGGTACTCTCTGAAACGGAGAAGGCCCCAAGAAAGGCAGAGACAGAGCGCGAGAGAATAAAAATAAATGATATTATAATACACTGATGATTATGGGAACGTAGTCAGCAGGATATCCCCCGAAATTCACGTCGACATCTCTGGGTAGGTCCTGGGACCTGTTTTTCAGTTAGTGCCCCTGGGAAGTGAAGGCGCAGAAGAGAAAGAGAGAGAGAAGGAGAGAATGAGAAATAAGGGCTTACGCTACAGTCTCGAGGAGAGCAACCAAGGTTCCTGCTGCTAAATGAGCTGTAATACGGACTCCCGCTGTTCCCCTTTTCCCACTCACCTCAACAGTTCTTCTTTTATCATTTCTCATTTCCTATATGTTTATCTCACATACACACGCACGGAGAGGGAAAAGCCCCTTCAACTCGATGCTGGGGGTCATTGGATCTGTTCGAACGAGTAAAATAATTATTTCAATGAGGATTAACCATTCTTTACTCCGGTTTTTCAATTAACTTGAAATTGGGAGGCGGGAGTTTAGGTTTTTGGGAGTATCTTGGAAATTGTTGGATTTAGGGGAATTTGTCGAGACATCTTTTTTGGAGAGAATTCAATTTCGCGGGGAATAGGGTTAAGGGTGAGATCATCTAAACCTATTTGGTCTCGAGATATTCAGTGATTGGGGGAAATGAAATTTTTCGGACTCAAATGTGATTATTTATGATTAAATCATAAATAAGCATAGAGAAAATTTATTTTCTGCATCTAGGGAGGAAAGAACGGCGTTTCTAACCGAGCGAAGCGGAGTTAGAAGAAGTAGTTGCTTTCTCCCTCGAAAAAAAAAGATTGTATGAACCACGGAAAGGAAAAAGGAAACTTCAACAAAAATTTGGCATCCTCGCTTCGCTCGGAAGGCAAATTTTTGTCGAGGTTAACTTCTTTCCTTCCTAGGTGCATAATATACTATACTTTCGGTTGCAAACGTTCCAGCTTCCCTCTGTTATATCTTCGCCCTAGAGTCAAAAGGGCGTAAGTGCCATTTTTTTGAAAATCTACAAAAATTCAATCTATATTCATTTTTTCATGAAAATACTAATTTATGCCCTTTTTACATTCAGCAAAAAAATGGCACTTACGCCATTTTGATTCTAGATCGACGATATGATATCCGAGACAAAAACAAGTTTTTCCTTGGGCGTAATTGCCACTTTTTCGAAAATCTGCAAAAATTGAATATACTCTTTTTTTTATGAGAATACTTGCGCCCTTTTATTATTCAGCAAAAAAATGGCACTTACGCCCTTTTGATTCTACGATGACGATGTAATTATTCCACTAAAAATCACCAACATTTTCAACTGGAAGACAAGAATTCAGTTTTCTGTGAGAATCTCAGAAACCGTTAAGCTCAGAGAAATTCATCAAGAGACTTTTTTTTATAAAAAATTAAATTCCGCGTAAAAAACATTTCAACCTGCATTCACCTAACCCCGCTGGTTCTCTAGATATTCATTAATTCCTCGATATGAAATATTTGGCTTAAAAAAAATCGATTTGCCACAAAATGAAATTAATAATCAACACACCAAGAAAAAAAAAATCTCGTCAGAAAATTCTCTTAGATGAAGAAAATTACCTTCGAATTAAATTGCGGAGGAAAATTTCGTTAAATAATTTTTTTACAAAATATTCCAACAACCACAATTTTAATAAAAAAATCAAATAATATTCCCGCCTATTGTTTCAACAAAAAAAATTAATCAAACAAATTAAAATTGTTGCAACAAAAAAAATTAATCAAACAAATTAAAATTGTTGCAACAATTATGTTGGAAGTAGGTGGACTTTAATCCACTCGAGTGTTACTGAAATAAAAAAACAAGTTGTTGGTGGTGGTGGTAAGAGTGCCGTGGAGTACGGGCAAAGGAGGTGGCAACCGCCTCTTGCCCCGAGTGTTTCACCACTATACAATTTTAAAATGAAATGGTGGGAGAAAGATTATTCCCTCTCTCTCCGCGTAGTTGAAACACCGTGCGAGGTAGAATCGGTGGAGGGGGCGATGAGGGAATAGGAATCGTGCGCTTGTGTTTTTCAAACCCACCCGGTGCCGCGCGCGTCTCGATGCCTCTCTCCAATGTGGAGTGTACCAGAGTTGGCCCCTTTCAATATCCAGCAAACTCCACTCTCTCTCTTTCTCTCTTTCCCTGTTACTATTCCACTTTGATGCCGATGCTTGGTGGGGGTAAAGCAACACTCAAAGATCACAGTGACGTAGTAGCGGTAGGAACGCTGGCGCGACGCGTTTTTGCCTGCCGCCGGAACAAACCCCGTGTACATAGCCCCCTGTCTCCCGTTAAGTGAAAACAAGAAGAAACAAGAAATATTCAAGGAGCTGGGAAAAATTGAGGAAACTTTTTCCGATGATTTTTTCGCGATTTTCTCATCACATTAATTGAATTCATAAATTAACGAGGAACAGAAAAAGGAAAATGTTCCTTTGACGGAGCGAGGGAGGAGGAGAAGTGGAGGAGGGGAGGGTCACAGTGGTGGGGACAGGAACTGGTAAAAGACAGGCCGGAAGTGAGGCTAAAGTGTCTGACATTAATCGCAATTTTCTACTTATTTTAACTCCCGAATTGTAGTTTTTTTTCAAGTGATTTTTCCCGCGTTTCACTGACAATGTAATGACAAAAAATGTGCAATTATTATTCGACGGTGGGCTTGTTCAATGACATTTCATCAATGGGATTTTTTTTTCACAATTTATTGAGGAGTAAAACGCTGGTGTAATTATGCCGGCTATGGGATCAGACCAACCGGTCTCTGTTACACCAGTAGACAACGTTGGGATACCCGTTCGTTCAAGTGTATAAACGTGGCTTCTCAGTGTTACTCGAAACGCGTTCGCTTTCAGGAAGCGTGCCGCTTTTTTTGGGGTTTTCAGTCGTTTTTTTATTTAATTTGTGGATTTTTTAGATTTCTTTTCTGGTTATCCTCCTGACACTTGAGGCTCATTTTACGATTAATTTCAAATTGTTTAGTGTTTTACGGAGAGAGACGTTTGCTCGGCGAACAGTGTTTTGATTTGTTTTCGCGTGGCTGGTGCGGCGCATGGAGATGCGCCCCGTTCTTGTGGCTATTTGCCTCCTGCTCGTCACCCCCATCACCGGCTCATTCTGGTAAGTCAAGAAAAGCGTTGGAACTGTGAAAAAAAACGTGAATCAATTCTGAAAAAACGTGCTCTCAGTGGGGCAAAACGGGGAAGTGTTTGAAAATTTTCGGGAATGATTCCATCGGCTTTCCCGGAAAATTTCAGCTGGAAAACACACCCTCACGACCCTTTTCCTTTTCCTCCAATGAAAAATCATCGAAAATCGATCATTTTCGACGAAACTTGCTTTTCTCCGTATCTCCGGAACCACTCGACAAAAATTAACTTCCAAACAGTGATTTCCACCGAAAAATTTTCCTGGCTTTCCAACGGAACCATCGTCGCCCCCCTCCCCCTCACCGTTCTGCCCCTATCCTCAAAAAAAACGCGTAATTATTAATAGTATCGAGTAGAGGTCAAGTTCTCGGTTTCAACGTTGCGAGTAAAATGTCTTTTCTCAATTTTTTACCAAGTGCTTTATCTGAACGAGAAGAAAAAACGGAAAAAACTTCTCTTATATACGCTTCAAACTTGTAAAAGATACGGCATGTAACCTCTTGCACACGTGACAGCCATAAAACTGAGAGATTAAAACAAACAGAACCGTCACATCTGTGCTCTCGTTGCACGCACACACACACGTACACATAAAACATCACACCAAACATTTTCCCCATGTTTAAGACTTTTTTCCACCTCAAAATTTACGTGGAAGTGGTAATTTCTTTAATACAGTAGTTGAGACGGTTAAAGGCTTAAATATTGTAAACAATTTAAAAGATTATGGTGTGAAATGAGGAGTATCACTCCGAAATTTTCTGACGCGTGTGGTCTCGTATTTTTCACGAACGTTTATGTTCACAGGAAACCGCTGAAACTTAACGATTTTTCCGTAGAAATAAAGGAAAGAAAATCATCAATTATTATTTTTTTTTTTTGAAAATCATTAATTGAAGATTAGTTTTTTAAAACTTTTTCTGCGAAGTGTAAAAATAATTGAATATTTTTCTTTAATGCTACTAGAATTACTGGTATTTTGCTATGGTTAAGTGGGTACATTTATATCTCTATCTTTTTAGCCTTCCATGAGATGCTAAGGAGTCGTAAATAATTTTCATTACCCAGGTACTGCCGTTTGGTATGTAAATGTTTGTACGAAGATATAAGAACGAAATACGCTTATACGTGTTATCGGTAACGTTACTGTTTGTTGCCCCAAACATCCGTTCAACGCAATAGAATTTTCCCGATTTTTTTAGTCTTTTCGTTTTTTTAATTCTGTTAATGAATGATTTTTCTTCGAAAAATTGCAAATTCGGAGCGTTAAAATTACCAGAATTCGTTGAATTTTATGATTCCGTTGAAAACCATCTAGTCCCATTGACTTGCGAGATAATTTAATTTAATTTCAACGATTTTTATTTATCCTAAATTACAATACATTTGCACTATTTACAATATTTACAAAGTTTACTTATAAGTTTTTTTTTTTTACACAACTTCAACCCGAAGGCTTTCACATGTATAGGTACATCTCAAAGTTTATGTGTATGCGATATTGCATTATTCGGATTATTGAGATACGTTAGTGAAAAAGTAAGTGAAGGGAAAAGTAGTTTAAAAAAAACCCTTTTGCAGTTGTGAGATGAATTAAGCACTAAAAATCATCTTATTCTTCAATTATCTCACAAACTATTCCACCAAAATTGATTACCCTACAGTGTTTTCAGGGGTAGAATTTTCCGTACTAATCAATACCATCAAAATTTCAAAAATCCAACGATTTTTAACAATAAAATGCGTAATTATCATTTTTAATTAAATTATCGTTGAATTTTATTTCTCAAGAATTTTAATTGAAATAATTTACCTTCGGAAAAGAAATAAATGATAATTCTCTCATTTATCCTACGGAATTTAAAGTATCGAAAAATTTTGTAGAACCTTTCATACCTTAAAGATTATTCCTCAGATTCCCTAACCCCCCTCCACCCCCCCTCTTTGGTTTGGGGAATGATTACAGTTTGAGGCTTCTCTCAAGCGTCTTCGAATTCTGGGATCGTCGGCAGAAATCTCATGAGCATTCCCTCCTGGCTTTTTTTCCTACCCTCCCCCCTCGCCCCCCCCCATTTCAAATGGTTACGGATACACAC
Organism: Aleiodes sp. PSUC_FEM 10030003; assembly: GCA_018902275.1. Classification (NCBI taxonomy): domain Eukaryota; kingdom Metazoa; phylum Arthropoda; class Insecta; order Hymenoptera; family Braconidae; genus Aleiodes; species Aleiodes sp. PSUC_FEM 10030003. The sequence goes on from JABSMS010009724.1 coordinate 9,063, forward strand.
AAATACGTAGAGACACACACTTTAAACGTCCTGTCCATTCCCTGTCCATAAAAGTGGACCAAAGAGAGATGAAAAATAATTGAAATGAATGGAAGTTAAAGAGAGACAAAAGACATGCGTTTCTTTTATTTTTTCTTTCTGAAAGAAGTTCGGGGTAAAGCGAAAGAAAGAAGAAAATCGGTGACAGTGAGTGGGTATGTGAGCATGAGGGTGAGAGGGTGGGGCGAGGGGGTGGGCTGGGGTATATACGGATAAAAAAAGGCATTGTAACAAAAAAAATAAAGATGGGAAGCGAGACGACGGGCCAAGAGCATCTCTTCGTGTGTCCCAGGGGCCTCGACACAAGGAGTTAAAGAAGTAAAGAAGTGAGCGAGGACGGACAATGGTCTCGCTCTGGCGTCACCGTAAATCTCGTTGAGCGCGTATAATTTGTAAGTCGACAGAGGCTCCCGCGTCGAGTCCTCCCTCCCCTTCCTCCCACTGACTTTACCCCGATTTATTTTTCAACATTTTTTTGGAGGATAAAAAAAATGTTTCTTAGGAATTTCGATTTTTCATTGAATGAAAATTCATGGATTTTCGTGAGTAAATTGGGATTATTTCGTGAAATTTGAGATGGAGGTGAATTTCCGCGGGAAATTGCTGGAAAATGAGTATTGAAGTTTGTGTTGATTCGATGGTTTTCGAGATTTTGGTGCTTTGACCTTGGGAATCTTGTGATTACTGCACATTAGCCTTTACTGATCTCTTATTCCAATGTTTTGGAACTTCAAAAAGCATTTTATGACTCTGCTTGTTCCCTAGCTAATAAGAAACGTTACGATCATATTTCTGGAGTTAGGACAGAGGTAATTGGCTCACGGTGACGAATCAGAGACGCCATTTATTGGGATGTCAAAAGTATAGAATGATCAATTTGGGGGAAGCCGGTTGATTTGGTGATGAACTGTGCTTTAAATCATTGACCTTGAAATTACATAGAGACATTGATTGTGGCCTTGGGAAGGTTAACAGGGTACGAAAAGATCTTTTATGATTTCGGCAACTCAGTTCTGGGACAAACTTCCTCCAATCATGAATTGGAACAAACTTTCAATCTCTTCCGGTTTTTCGAAAACTTTGTTTCAATCATCTGACGACGCAAACTTGCTGGGATGGATTTTTTTTTTGTTTCCTGAAAAAAATATATCGTCGCGCTAGAATCAAAAGGGCATAAGTGCCATTTTTTCTTGCTGAATAATAAAAGGGCGTTAGTTAGGATTCTTATGAAAAAATGAATGTAGATTCAATATTTGTAGATTTTTAAAAAATGGCACTTACGCCCTTTTGACTCTAGGGCGACGATATAATATACGTATATGTCATTTATATGCTAGGTATATGCGCATAAATGTCAAAGATATTTTACATGTATATTTTCTGCATATATCGTCGCCATAGAATCAAAAAGGCGTAAGTGCCATTTTTTTTGCTAAATAAAAAAAGGGCGTGAGTTAATATTCTTATGAAAAATGAGTGAAGATTGAATTTTTTTACATTCCTAAAAAATGGCACTTACGCCCTTTTGACTCTACGGCACCGATATATTTCTCCGTGCGGTTGCGGAGGCAGCAAATGAACTTGTTCATGATTTGCAATGATTTTTTATCATCATGGAAGGTATAATTGTAGCTTTTATTGAATATTCATAGAGTTATTTCGTTAATTTTTGGAAAATTTTGGGTTAAATTCATAATAATTTTCAAAAAACACTGCGGATATATTTATTTGACTCCGTCTTCAATATAGAAATAAATATCGAGGATAATCGGCTTAGGGTGAATGAATAAATGTAAGTTTTTCGTTCATAACCTACAAATAACCGGGGCGAATTATCCTTTGATTCGCGCGCTATCAAATTGAATTGACAGTTAAAAATAATCTCACCGAAAATTAAATTAACGTTCAAAAATTTCTCCACTGACTTTTATTGGGTCAAAATAAACCGTCAAATTGTTTGCCTGTTAATTGCAATGACACGGTTATTCAGTAACGGTTTGCCCCAATACACTGGGTCAAAGGTCGACACGAAACTCTATTTAAAATCATGAGCTTATTCTTTAATATATTATTACTTAAAACCCTACTGTTTCCCTCAGGTATTTATTTCCATTATACATTTCATTTTTTTCCTCTCTCTTTCTTTCTGCTTCTTGACTGTTATTGCATCCACCGAGTGTACTAATACGTATGGGGAGGAATTCGTCATGGACACGGTGTTGCCAATGCCAGCGTGATAATTCAAATTTATGCTTACCATGCGATACAAAGGAGTGGGGAGGAGAACACCTGTGACCTCTGATCCTGGCTCCCTCATTTCTTCCTCGTTTTTTATTCTCTAATTTCTTTTATTTTTATTTATTATTGGAGAAAGAATTTGAGATTTCTTTTTATGAGTCATGCACCCATCGTGTTTGCCGTTGACTCGGCAAATTCTCTTGGCATTTTTATGCGTAGGTGGGTTTGAGAGAGAATGCAATTTCTCGCTGGTTTTCGCGACGATTCTTTAGGGTTTTAGGTTAAACGAGAACTCAGTCGGTAAGGCAGAGGGAGAAGCGAGTTCCAAGGTTGGTTTTCACTTCGCTGGGCTATGTTGCTGGTTCAAATACATCTTTGGAGTTCACCTCCCGTTTATTTGGAATTATTGATATCGAAATATCGATTGTGGGGATCATGTAACGATTAATCGAAACCCGTATTTCATTCGATTTGATCGTTT